>JAPIVC010000460.1:0-63965 GCA_030586385.1 Camponotus fellah | reverse complement strand
AGAAAGGGTGTTCTCGCAAAATTGCGCGTTTGAGATAGTCATTTATAGCGTGCAATTTGTACGATCCTTCGGGAATCGTAATTTCCTTGTCGTCATTGCCAAAGTAAAATTATTATTATTATTATTATTATTATTTGAAAAATTTACGTTCGGAATCGTATAATAAATTTCAAAATCTGTTAATCCGAGCTCGTAATCGGCATCGGTCAAATCTATAGCGGGAAAATAGCTTACAACAAGAACGCTGCTTCTGCCAGTCAACGTAAGTGTTAGTGACATGTGGAACGAATACTGAGTCGTGACGATGGATTGTCAGGCTTTAAATTGATCGTTTGAAGAAATTTTAAACACAACTGTCCGCAGATACTCTGATTATAACTTTGATAAGATGTATAATTGTATTCAATTTTCACTTGTCCAAAATATTGCACATATAATATTGTTCCTTAAGGGGATCCTAAACCTTCCTTTTTTATCGACTAAAACGATTATCATTTTCGGCACCGAAATCTTTTTATTGATTACACAGAATAATAAACGTTTCTCCACGATTAAAGTACACACTGAAATAAAAGAGGAAGCTCCGGATTGTATGTTAAAAACAATAAAAAATTAAAAAATTACAGTTTTTGTATCGGCTCCTGGCATCAAGTCGTAATACTTGCTTAATATAAAAATTGTGCAGTTTATATGTACAAAATAAGTTAACTTCCCACTCGAGATTGCATAAAAAAGTATAAATGAACTTTTAGAAATGAGTTTAGAAGCATAGTAAAAATAATTTCGATGCCCAAAAGTTTCGTACATATGTGTGTGTGCGAAATCGAGGCACGAGAGTAAAGCAGACCTATAGATTAGTTGCTCGATATCGCAACAGATGGCGCTATAATCGGTTTGTGTGACAAGGACAGACAATCATATTATCTTCGTTTCTCTGCGTTACTTTATGTCCATGATTATGATAGATGTAAGCATTTATGCTTACTTATTAGTTTATATATATATATATATATATATAAACTAATAAGTACTTTTATATATATATATATATATATATATAAACTAATAAGTACTTTTATATATATATATATTAGGTGTACAAATAAGTTTCCGCGGTTTGACAAAAGATAGCATCACCAGAAGGTCATGTTGAAATTGTCAGATGTAAAACGTAATATCCCAAGTTTCGTCATCTGGCAACACCATAACCTTGAAGTATTAGTGATTCCGTATCAGCATCACGTAATTTTTTTCGTGCGAAAATGTCAAGTTTTGTGCCGAATAAGCGTCATTTGCGGGAACTTTTGATTTACTTCTTTAATTTGAAAAAATCTGCAGCTGAGGCGCATCGATTGCTTCTAGAAGCATATGGTGAGGCTGCTTTAAGTGAGAGAAGTTGTCAGGAGTAGTTTCAAAAATTTAAGAACGGTGAGTTTGACGTGGAGGACAAAGAACGCAGTGGAAGGCCGAAAGTGTACGAAGACATGGAATTGGCAGTATTATTGGAGGAAGATTACTGGAGCCTCTACCGAACACAATTAATGAGATTGAGTCGGGCACTCAAGGAAAACGCGCCCATTACTACTCCAGACACGACAAAATTATTCTCCTACACGATAATGCTCCTCCACAGTTGCGGCGGCGGTAAAAACTTACTTGGAAACACTCAAGTAGGAAGTTTTACCCCACCCGCCATATTCACCAGACTTAGCCCCTTCTGATTATCACCTGTTCCGGTCGATGGCACATGGTCTGTCTGAGCAGCGCTTTACATCATATGAAGATATCAAAAATTGAGTAGATTTGTGGATAGCGTCAAAAGATGAAGAGTTTTTCCGACATGGTATCCGAATGCTGCCAGAAAGATGGAGAAAAGTGGTGGCAAGTGATGGAAAATATTTTGAATAAAACGTAATGTACCGTTCCTTCACAATAAATTCCTAATTTTTTATAAAAAACCGCGGAAACTTATTTGTACACCTAATATATATATATATATATAGTATAGTTTTATATATGTATATATATATATATATATATATATATACTATCTATATATATTATATCTATATATATATATATATTACTATATATATATATATATATATATATAACGTTACATTATTAGTTTTATATATATATATATATATATATCGTTATATTATTAGTTTAAATAACGATTCATTTTTATATTTATAGTGGGATATATTTGTGACGGTAAGAAACGTAAATGTAAGTTGCAAATACGTTTTTCTCTGCTTTGCTTTACGTCCACGACTACGTTAGACGTAAGTAGACGCTTACGTAGTATATGCAACTTACATTTATGTCTTTACCGTGAAAAATATCTCCCACTATAAATATGAAAATGATCTGAATTGTTATTAGAACTAATAATATAATGATATATATAAAACAATATAATTTCGGAACATTCAGTTTCTCCTCTTTTACAACTCTAGGGATGTCGTTATTTTTTTCTTGAATAAAAGAATGTGTGGTTCAGGATCATGAATCATATAATGCATATCATTTCACATATTCTTTTATTTACTCTTTATTCGTTTATGTACGGAGTTCTGAAAAAATCCTTTGGGTTATTTGGAATTTCAATCTTTATATATAGATTATATTTTCCAAGCAACAAGACATCTTCGTAATTGAACATTTTTATATTATTCATTGGATCCAGTATATGAAAACTTATGTTAAAAAGCCTTCAAAAGAATTTATATTAATTTTCTAAAGAAAATAAGATTATATAAATAATATAAAAATAATATAAAGAAAGATGAAACAATAAATTTATTAATAAATGAAAAAATCATTAATCAAAAGTAATTATAACTTAAAATTATCTAATATAACTTAATGAAATGTTATATTAGATAATTTTTTGAAAAAAAAAATTGAAAAACAAAGAAACATTTTTATAATTCCAAAAAGAACAAATAAAATAAACATAATTTTTATTTGTTTACCTGAAGCTAATTTAAGTGAGAGATGTATTAAAAACAAACGAACAATAAATATGTACTAAAATCAAATGTATTTAAATATTTAAATTTGACACATGCTTCATACAAATTATTTATTTAATATATTGATTAATATGATGAAATAATATTCAGAATATGAAACCTAATATCATGAATCAGGGGACATAGTATTTAGGAGGTGCAGCCGCTGGTGCGGGCACATATCCTGGTGCAGCCGCTGGTGCGGCCAAGTATCCTGGTGCAGCCGTCAGTACGGGCACGTATCCTGGTGCAGCCGCCGGTGCGGGCATGTATCCTGGTGTAGCCGCTGGTGCGGCCAAGTATCCTGGTGCAGCCGCTGGTGCGGCCAAGTATCCTGGTGCAGCCGCCGGTGCGGGCACGTATCCTGGTGCAGCCGCCGGTGTATACATGCATCCTGGTGCGGGCGGTGCGTGCATGTATCCTGGTGTAACCGCTGGTGCGGGCACGTATCCTGGTGTAGCCGCCAGTGCGGGCATGTATCTTGGTGCAGCCGTCGGTGCATACATGTATTCTGCTACGGGCGGTGCGTGCATAAAACGTTGCGACGCAAATCTTTGTTGGCGCTTCTTTTCTTTTAATATGGCCTTTCGTACGGCATCATTGATTTTCTGCAAAAAAATATTAATATTATATACATATTTACATATGTGTGTGTGTGTGTGTGTGTGTGTGTGTGTGTGTGTGTGTGTGTGTGTGTGTAAATAATTGCAATGGATTAATGAGATTTTTATGATTAAAATGACACCAAACACGACATAAATCGGATCATTTTTAATTAAATATGTAATTAAAATATAATAATTTATTTGATTAAAAATGATCCGGTTTATGTCGTGTTTGGTGTTATTCTAACCGTAAAAATATTATTAATTTATTACAATTATTTTCAAATCGAAAAAAATGTGAAATATAAGTGTGAATGGCGGAGTAAGTTGACTTACATACACATACGCACACATGCGTGCGCTTGCGATCGTCTCATTACGCGTACATACTCGCATTACTCGCAGTCGCGCGATCAGTACGCGTAACAAGAAAACAGCGCTAAAACCGACCCTTTAGCGCGTCGTTACGTGTTCAGAAAACGAGTGGAAAATAATTTAAATAGACTAATTTTTTTAGTGTATTATAGTGTAGTTCTTATAATAGTGAGTCCATATAATGGGACGGAAATATGATGACAAACATTTGCCTTTGAATCGCCGTCGAGTTTCCTTCAAAAAAGGTTGGATGAAAAGGTTAGTAATATTATCATATATTTACATTTGTTATAAAAAGGATGAGCAAAAGAAAGAGAGAATGAATAAATGGTTGAAAGAGTGAATGAGTGAATGGCAAGGAATTCCGTAAAGCAATATATGATTGATCATTCGTATTGAGAGTAACTGAATATTATTATTGAGCATAAGATATAGATAGAGAGAGATATTATAGATAGATAAAGACAAATATTTATCGTTTTTTTCTTAATTTTCAATATTTAGTTTTTCTTAGTTTTCAACATTTGCAATCACAATCAATGCTAATGATCAATATATTGGCATTTGCGGCACTTATATAAATTTTTGGTCATATTTTGGTCCTTATTTTTGGACATATTATTTTTTTTGTTTTCCCCGCCCTGTTGTTTATAAATAATTAATAATTAAGTATAATTAATTTTTTATAGTATTTTCAAACTATGTTTATTAAATAAAAAATTAGTTAAAAGGTTTGTTGGACCACGCAATAGGTGTAATGTATGCAAGAATAGACAATTATTTCAAATCATGTGATGAAACATGTGAAATTATTTATTTATTAAGACAAACGCAACGTTTCGATTCAATTCGGATCCTTTTCAATCCCGAATAACGAAGTAATAAGAATAAACATAAAAATAAAAGTAAAAGAGTAAAAACACAGTGTAGTGTATACAAGTTTCGGAAACGCAAAAATGTGAGAAAAACGATGTTTACAAAGTCAAGATGTAGTCGAAAAAATTTAAAAATTACCAAAGTGGCTTCTGATCGAAATATCGCAAAGAAAATAATATCTTATGTCCGTAATATACAATAAAGGAGCTGTGAGCAGCGCGTTTCTTTGTTGTATATTACGGACATAAGATTTTTTATTCTGATTTTTCTTTTGCAATATTTCGATCATGTTAATACTTTGCGCTCTTATTTAATTAATTTTCAAATTTTTCCGTTATGTTGCGTATTTGCTTTCGACTCTCTTGACTTTATAAACATCATTTTTTTCGCTTTTGCGTTTCTGAAACTTATGTACACTATACTGTGTTTTTACTCTTTTATTTTTATTTTTATGTCAATGTCGAATAACGAAATTATTCGGCATTGAAAAGGATCCGAATTGGATCGAAACGCAGCGTTTTTTCTTATTAAATAAATAATTTCACATGTTTCATCACATGATTTGAAATAATTGTCTATTCTTGCATACATTACATCTATTGCGTGGTCCAACAAGCCTTTTAACTAATTTTTTATTTGATTTTATTCTGATGGACCTTTTTATCATTTAATTTTTTTATCTTTATTAATATTTTATTATAATTAAATTATTAAATTATTTTAAATAAATAAACAATAAATATAGTAACTTAATAAAAATATTAAATAATAATTTAAAAATTAAATATAAAAATTTAATATAATAATTATTTATATAAACAATAAATATAATAATAAAAAAAATAAATTAACTCTAGTAATTGAATTAATCAATAAAAATATTAAAATGTAAACTATTTTTATATAATTTTTTTAATATAATATTATTTTTGTAATAGTAAATACATAATTACATTTATTATAATATATTTATACACATATTCTGATATTATAATAAATTTATTACATTATTTTATTCTTCATCCTGTATATATATATTTTATATATATATATATATATAAGTACTTATATATAAGTAATCTCGAAAGAATAGCAATTTCTAAAATATAACGCAATCTTTTGTTTATTTATCAACATATAACTAAAAATTAACTACTTTTTAACAGTAGATAGAAATATTAGTAGTAGTAGTTAGTAATAGTAATAGTAATAGTAGTAGTAATTATAAAAAAAGATATTTTATGCCAGAGACGGTCTATTCGTGTGCTGGTTGCTTTTAAAAATATCTTCTCCCAGAAACGGTGTGCGTTCTGGTTATTAAAAAAAGATATTTTTTATACCAAAGACGATATATCCGTATATTGATTGCTTATAAAAATATCTTCTCGCAGAAATGGTTTGCATGTGCGTTCTGGTTATTAAAAAAAGATATTTTTTATACCAAATACGATATATCCGTATATTGATTGCTTATAAAAATATCTTCTCCCAGAAACGGTTTGCATGTGCATTCTGGTTATTAAAAAAAGATATTTTTTATACCAAAGACGATATATCTGTTGTGACGTGACGCTTTTGAGCTCCGTCACAGCTACCCCGCCGAGGGGATAAAGCGCGCGCGGGGTCGTTTCTTGAGTCTGCGGGGGGGACTTTAATACTCCGATAAGACCTACTTTTTTAGTTATAGAATTAAGATACGTAGATAACGTGCGGCGATCTGGGCGAGTGTGCAATACCGAAACTTATGTTCCGAGAAGATACCGCAGAAGATTCCGAGAAGATACCGCAGAAGATTCCGAGAGAGATACCGCACAAAGAAGAGGACACGAAGAGTGACCACCGGCTCCACTAACTAAGGTCACGTATCGGGATCCCGCGCCGCCGCGAGTCAAGTACCTGCCGAAAATTAATCACACCTCTTTTCAGAGCAACGTCGACGGGGAATCCGGACGGCAAAACGATAGATAATCGCCCAGGCTTCCGACTGGGAGAAGGAATACTGTGGACGGACGAGGCCTGGCCAGCCTGTCGCGTTCCGGTGGACGAGAAGTCCCGAAGGACCCACGGAAAGTTACCGTCAGCCTCCGGATTCCACACCCCTGCAAAGGGAGCAACCCGCCGTCCAGCATCCCGACTTTTGAAGGGGCGGAGATATCGACCCCTTCTAAGAAAGATCAAGAGAATGCGCGGAAAATCGGCGCGGGACTTGAGGGCCTCACGGAGCCAGAAATTTCGAGTCACTGTACGGTGACCCCTGAGAGAGTGCAGACCAAGAAACTCGTCGAGATTTACCGAAGATTCTACTGCAGCCGCCGACTCAGTGTAAGCCGCCGCCCAGGTAGCCGTACGAATTTTTCCCGGAAGCAGCTGGTGTCGAACTTTGCGAGATACCGTTGCAGGGCGACGGTACTCGCGGAGTCGATTTATCGGGTAAGCCTGTGTGCTTTTCGCGTGTGTCGTTGCCGGACGCCAGCTGATACCGGGAGTCGCGGATTCGTCCCTCTCGGGGAAGTTCACACCGACAGTTGTCTTATCATCTCGTTCCGTTTTCGTATATCGTACCGTTTCGTACCGTTTTCGTTCCGTCTACCGTTACGTCTCGTATCGAATTTTGAATCGTGCGTGGTGACGAAAGTTAAGCATTTCCGTATCGCGTTTTAGTTACCGGGATTTGCGTGAGAGCATTCTTCGCGAGCAAAAGATACCGTATACGCGAAATCTGCTCTGCAAGAATTGCATAAATTGCGAAATCTCCGTTGAATTTTGTGACCGTTAAAGTTCGTTTGTGATATCTCGTTTGAGAGTCAAGGTTGTTGTTGTTGAGTGCGAAAGGTCGTGAAGATACCGTTACAGATTGTGAGACAATATCAGTGCTCGTGTACTTGAAATTACCGTTAATAATAATCGTTGTTATATTCTCGAATTTATTGCCGTAACGTATCGCCGACTTTTATGAGAATTCCCGTTCGATTTATATCGAAATATCGCGAGAGGCTCAGGCCTATAAATGTATTATATATTATTCGCTTAGTATATTCTGTTCGATATCAATTATTTTCCCCGTGATCTATACCGCTAATTACCGCTAATTATTTGAGAAATTAACTTGCTTTGTAGTGGGATATTTAGTGAGGCTCACGCCTCCGAGTGCGTTCCGAAACCTATCGTGTACTCTACGCCGAGTGTTACCGTTTATTCCGTCACGTATTGTCAGTAGATTTTACTTATCGTGGTCGTGAAGATTTATATCCGTTTCCGTCGTCTTATCATTGTACTATTCTCGCGTGTATTATATCGATCGCTTCCGTTACCAATTTACCTGACCTTCGTGTCATGCGTTATAACTTGTATATCGTTCTTTCCTTTTGAATTTATATATATTATCGTTTCTCATTTATATACAGAGGTTTCTCTGTTCTTTCTTTGTTCATTATCGTTCATTCTTTCTTTTTTTTATTATTATCTTTGTTACTTTTTTTTACTCTGTATTATACTTGTTCAATATATTCTAACTAATTATAAGATAAATGGAGTGTCGATTATTTCTCTCTCCCGGAAGTCCTCTCGCGTTCTCTCTCGTTCACAGCGAACCCTGCCCCTCTGCCATATACTGAGCTCTGGGTTACCGAAAATCTCGTCCGTTACCGTATCGTTATCGTGGCGCGGAAGACCGCGCCTGGCGCCCAACTTTACTCTCCTACGGGGAGGTTCATAAGATATCGTATGCTACCGCAATTCCGAGATACCGCTTAAGGAATTATTAAATTCCCGTATCGGCCAAAAACTTGCACGCTACCTCCTCGGGATTGGCGTTCTCGAGGCGGGCAACGGCGTGGCACTGTATATTGATTGCTTATAAAAATATCTTCTCCCAGTAACGGTTTGCATGTGCGTTCTGGTTATCAAAAAAAGATATTTTATGCCACAGACTATCTATTCGTGAACTGATTGTTTTTCACATCAGATGCGATTTGCATGTACGCTCTGGTTATTATAAAATAGAAGACATTTATGTTATTAAAATATTATGTATTGTATCATAGAATATAATTAATTTCTAATTAGATATAGATTTATAAACGAAAGACTGTACTTATTTTATAGAGATTTTACTTTTTTCTAAATTATATAAAGTGATATAATAACTGACATCTTATTTTTATAAAAATATGTAACATTATTTTTTCTTGCAGGCGACGGTTGCTGAAGCTAAGCCAAAAGGAAAATGACTCTAGGAATAGCACGTTTATTAAGGATACTAGCAACGAATCCATCGATTTTCATAAATCGGTAGAATTATTCTCTGACATGATGATGGATTCAAAAGTTAGTACCCAAACTTTAATACCCACGATGCAATGCCTGGAGTCAAATTTAAATGCAGGTACGTATTGTCGAAATGTCGAATTTTGCGAAGATAATCATTTTGTTATCGAAAATGGCCCTCTGGATACAGATCGTATCCAAGAAAGCATGCTTGAAGGCCGTCGCATTGTCGACATTTCTTTTATGTGGAGTGAAATCCACAGAACATTTGATAATCACGCACGAGGAATAGAGTGCCAATTTAAAGATTGGAAACTCGTAAATTCTCTTCGTCGTGGGCTAATGACGCAGTTGTTTTTCAAATGCCAAATGTGCAATTATGAAGCTAACATCTAGTCAGAGCCCATAAAACCGGAAACTTTGAACATTAATACCGCTGCTGTAGCAGGAACTGTTACAGTAGGAATTGGTTATGCCCAGCTCGAAGAGTTATGTGCAGCCATGAATGTTCCTTGTATGTCAAAACCGACTTACATAAAATATAGAGAAAATTTAGTCGATGATTTTCAAAAAACAGCCATGGAAAATATGAAAATGGCTGGTGAAGTTGAAAAACAACTCGCTATTGAAAGAAACGAAGTTATAAACGGTATTCCGTACATAACAGTCGTAGCGGATGGTAGTTAGATGAAGAAATCGTACGGCAATGCTTATGATTCTCTTTCTGGTATTGGAGCCCTAATTGGTTATCGCACGAAAAAGATTCTCTTCGTCGGTGTCCGCAATAAATTTTGCACACTATGTAATGTAGCAGAGCAAAAAAGAATCGAACCAAAAGCTCACAAATGCTACAAAAATTTTGATCGGAACGCAAGCTCTACAAGCATGGAGAGCGATGCCATCGCGGAAGGTTTCAAATGTAGCCTCGAAATGCATGGTCTGATTTATAAAACAGTTGTTGCCGATGGTGACAGCAGCGTTTATCAGGCCATTCTTGATAACAGACCATACCGTGACCATTTGGTTACAGTAAAAAAAATAGAATGCACCAATCATTTGCTTCGCAATTTATGCAAGAAGCTAAAAGCTGTGACTGAAATGACTCAGCCAAAAATGCACAGACAGTGTGGCTTTGTAGAGATGCGAAATATTGTACAAAACAACATTTTAAAAATACGAAAAGAAATAATAAAGATAGCCGCTCTACGAGAAGAAAGACAACCTCAACATTGTCAGGCTATGGAATTACAAAAAGATATATTGAACATTCCTAGCCATATTTTTGGCAAACATAAGCGATGTAAAGAACGTGGTCGTACATATGAGAATTGTGATGAAATGAAAAAAAATTATGTACCATTTCTAAAATTACACGGTCTGTATCCAAAAATAGAAAGTGCTGTCATATATATAAGTGCTTATTCCGACAGTTTATTGTTAAATTTAACAAATAATCCAGCAGAATCGTTTAACTCGATAATCTGCAAACAAATTGGCGGAAAGCGTATTAATTTTGGCAAACGAGGCTCCTATAATGCTAGAATTGCGGGAGCAGTTATACAATACAATAACAAGTACTTACACAAGTACATCAAAGCATGTATAACACTGTTTCGCCTATTGTCGAGAACTTGGAAAAGCGACGACAAATAAAAGTTGCAAAAACCAGAGAATCTCGAGAAGCACAAGGAAGGCAAAAAAAATTTAAGCGAGAGCTAGGAACAGATCGTCATTACGGTCCACAATCGCAAAAACCGGATCTTCCATCCGATATATTCCAACAACTTCAGCAAAACCATTTAGAAAAATTGTTGGAAAATGCGATGAACTGGCAAAAAATTGAACTCGATACAAGAAAGCAAAGTGAATCACAATTATGGTTATCATTGAGACAAGATATGTTGACGGCATCCAATTTTGGAACCATATGTCACATGAGACCGACAACGTCTTGCGCAGCAACAGTAAAAGCCATTTTATATCCTTCCTTCATTGATACTGTAGCCACAAAATATGGTCGCGACAATGAAGAAGTAGCAAGGAAAGAATTGGCCATACAATTGAATAAAGGAATAAAACCTTGTGGATTATTCATTGATACTGAAAATCCATGCTTGGGTGCTTCCCCTGACAGACTTATTGATGAAAATGGTTTGGTAGAAATCAAATGTCCTTTGTCAGCTGAAAATTTAACAGCGGAAAAAGCCATTGAGACATTGCCTTCTTTGAAAGGCATTTTTGATAAGAAAAATCCACATAAAATGAATCAGAATCACCGATATTTTTACCAAGTTCAAGGTCAATTGAACATAACAAAGCGAAAATATTGCATTTTTGCTGTTTGGACGCCAAAAAGCATGAAAATATTGCGCATTGATAAAGACAATGTTTTTTGAAGAAATCGAATGCTGCCTTTTTTAACACGCTTCTATAACGAATGCATGCTTCCAGAAATCTTGGACAGTCGTCATAATAGACATATGCCAATAAGAAATCCAAGATATATTATGGAAGCTAAAGAAGAAGCAGCAAAGAGATTAAGTCGAACAAGTAGACGAAATGTTACAGAAAGCGAAAATAGCATGGAAGAGAGCAAACGATTCAAACCAAACGTTTCGCCAAAGGAAATAACAAAGACTGATACTGTTATTATTGTTCCGAATAAAGAGCAAGATAATGACTGCATTATAATAAGTCATTCAAGTAGCAAAAGAGATATAACTGAAGACGTAATGATAAAACATAAAAAACTTTTAGATCACACATTTGCTTCCCTTTCTTCAGTAAAAAATAATGTCTTGCCTATAACAAGTGAATTAAATGATGAATCATTGGATTTATTTTTACGCATCGTGAGAGAAACTTCTTCTTTCGAAACACAAAGTGTGCTGTATTTAGAATATCCTCACATAATTGTAGCTAGTCATAGTGACAAAAGCTTACAAATAATTGGAGGAAATTGTAGTAATCACTGGAGATGTATTTTCTTTGACGGTACCAAACTTCACGTGTACGATAGTTTACCTGGCTGTACATACGATAAATTGGTAGCGAAAGAAAAGAATTACATACGTCTTCGTTATCCGACTATAAGCTTAAGTGACATAATTTTTGAAAAGGTTGAAACACAATCTGATGGGACGAGTTGTGGAATTTATGCTGTAGCTTTCGCCACAACTGTAGCCTTAGGAGGCAATCCTTGCGAGGAAAAATATTCCAAAAATGTTAAATGCATGAGAGAACATTTTTGTAAAATTATAGAAAGAAATAAACTGTTGCCTTTTCCGAAGTGATAAGTAATTTATTATTCAAAAATGTGTCCTAATATTTATAAAAGTATATGATGAGCAAAAAAATTTCTCAATGTTTAAAAATTATAATCAGAGAGATAAAATAAATAAATAATACATTTTGGTTGCGTTCTCACGAGAATGGGCGATGGAAGGGCCCTTTCTATATTATAAATATCCAAAATATTGTAACTGTTAAAAAATTTTATTGCAATATTTTGGAGAAGATATATTTGGACAGAGGATATATATATATATATGTATTTGCATTAATAAATATTTATATTAACATTTATATTAATATAAATTTTAATATATGCTTACGTCATAATTACACACACATATACTTATGTAAAAATCTTAAAAATATATAAACATTCACATGTATGGTAAAGAAGCTTATATTATTGACAATGAGCTATCGATTATAACGATATACTAATAATAATAAAGATTTATCATTGTATTAAAAAAGCTTGTCATAAAGTGCAAAAGAATATCATCAAGAAAAAATCTCAAAGCAAAGATTATCTTTATTAATTAAAATTGGAGGGACGAAAAAAAATATATGGTTGCGTCTCACAGGAATGGGCGATGGAGAGGCCTACTCTTTATTTACAATATTCAAAATATTGTAAATTGAAAAAATGAATAAATTCATTATTCTGTCGCGATGAGATAAATATATAATGTATTGTAAATGTTTGTAAATTTATATTACAAATATATAAACACGTACATATACATAATATATAAACACGTACATAAAGTATATATATATATATATATAACTTTATACATATATAAAATATATTATATATTATATGCATGAAATATATTATATGCATGAATATATAAATCAATAAAAATATATATTGTCTCATTTCAATATATTGAACACAATGCGAAAGATTGCATTTTCTATTATGCATGTTTCAAACATTAATGTCGGAAATAGTGGAACTAAAAGTTTCGATATTATTGATATTATCGACATTTTTAGTTACATTTAGATGAGGGCGCTAATCCGTCGGAGTTCGTCCGTCGCTTTAGGATCCCCTTAAGCGGTCGAAGATTTCTAAAACTAGGGATGGACGATGTTTACCGATTAATCGCAATAATCGATAGTTTTTTTTCTAATAATCGATTAATCGGTTCGATGTTTTTCCTATCCGATGTATCGATGTTCGATTCTTTATGTCAGACATCTAAGTTTTATTTTTTTTCTTCTCAAAACATCTCATTGTAATAAAGCCATCTACAATGGTCCATATTCTGAATCCTCTTTTATCGATAAAAGTGCCTCTAAAAATGACTCGTAGCCAATCAGAAGGCTTATAAGTCACTTTTAGAGGCACTTTTATCAATAAAAGAGAACTCAGAATATGGGCCAATGAGATTTTTAAGAAGACTTAAGGCGTACGACTTAAGAAAGAAATTGACCAATCACAGTCAAGTATTTTCTTAATACTTGATTGTAATTGGTCAATTTCTTAAATCTTACGTCTTAAATCTTCTTAAAAATCTCATTGTAGATGCCGCTTAAAGCGTAGTCTACAATGAGACTTTAAGACATAAGATTAAGACAAGAAATGAATCAATCACAATTGAGTTTAGAAAAGAATCATTAATATAATTGGTTAATTTCTTAAGTTTTACGTCTTAAAGTCTCATTGTAGACTACGCTTTATACAGAAAACATGTTACAATATGTATGTTTTGATTGGCTCATGCTGGTTGATGCGACGCATGACGCGCTCAGTGGAAACTCAGCCTTAGCCACATCCAGGGTCAGGTTCCATTTATCGCCCGCATCGCACGGTCGCGGAGAGTGAGGCCCAGTTGCGCACAGAATAAATCGGACACAGGACTCTCTCGGATTTTCTATTGGTCAACCGTGCTAGGCCTCTAGGCATCGGTCGATATGATTGGTTGTGTCCGTTTCATTTTGTGCGCAACTGGGATCCTCCCGTCGCGGAATCATTTTATCTTTGTTGTTCGCCGAAGATTAGATAAAGATAGATAATGTTCACAAGCGTTGCGGGCTTATTTAATTTTTTATTAATTATTACGACAATCACAAAACAATAGAGATGCTTCCTTCTTAATTTGAACCAATCTACCTCCTTACTTCGTTAAGGTCAAAAATTCCCTTCCACCCTGTACATGGGCTACCTTAGCTGTGTTCAGAAAACATCATCCGAGTGTCCCCGGGTCATTTTATTCTTATTGTTCACCGAATGTTAAACAAGGATAAAATGATATCCGGATACACTCGAGTGATGTTTCTGAACGCAGCTCTTGAGTTTGAAGCACAATTGCGCTCAGCCCCAAACAAAGACCACTTCTAGGAATCACAGAAGACGATTCTTTGTTCAAAACTGAAGTGCCTCAGAAGCAGAAAACTCCAAAGCCAAGCCCTTCATTGAATTTGTCTTGTATAAATCTTAGCAGATGTACAACGCCTCTTAGATCTTCAGTTTTGAGTGAAATTAGTATGCAAAATATTATTTGACCTTTTATTATATTTTATATTTCAATACATAAAGCGTAGCTTTTTATATTTATCTTTTTTTCAAGAGGACTGTTCGACATTTCTTAAATATTGTAGCCCTACATCTCCTAAATTAGCCGTAAGCTTTAATGGATTGCATAGATCCTTAAATATTTCTTCAAACAGTAGTATGACAAATGAGGATTTTATTCAAGACGAATGTAAACTAGACAGTTATCTCAAAGAAATTGAACAGCAAAGAAAATATATATTATCTACAAAGGTTGATCAACTTTCCAATCTCTTGAGTTCCTTCTGGTCTCATCCTGCTACTCGAATTCCTGGTGAAGTATCACCATTATTAAAAAGTTGCGCTTATCAGCTTGCACCTACCATTGGTAAATTAGAAATCCATTTCATATCAAATTTTAGTTTTATATTTGTTTCACATCTTTATGCAAAATTATTTTAGTATAATATTTTTTAGTATAATATTTTTACTATTATTTAGATAAAACAAAAGCGACTCAAGTTTCTATCTGGTATTATAAACTAGTTTAGCTTATATATCACGCCTTATTATCATTTACAATGGATCAAAAAGTATTTTCTGACAACGGTAAGCAATATTTTTACAAAATTGTATATAATTTCTATTATTTTAGAATGTTTAATATTTAATTTAATGATAATGAACATTGTATAAATACATACAATGTATGTATATATAATCTAATTTAAAAACTTCGCAAAAGTGACTATCTAGCAAAATAGTTAATAAATTGTTAATCATTCATTAATTTTCAAATATTCAAGATATTGAAGATGAAAATAAAGGTTCGAAGAATCAATCCATTCCTCAGATCACAGAAGATGACAATACACATGCTTTCTTTCAAACAAACGAGTGTGGAAACACTATACAAAACATATAATAATACGTCAGCAAAATGCTGTTTCTGTAATAAAATCATTAAACATAGCGGAAATACCACCATTTAATGCAGCACCTTTCAAGAAAGCATAAAATATTAATATCGCAAACAAATAAAAAAAGAAAATGTGATTCTGAATCTGAAGAAAGTTCTGGATCTCTTGGGCTTCAGTTTTCTAAAAGAAAGAAACTTCAATTGGTATGATTTAAAGTGCGAAATATATAAATATAAATTTTATATTGATGTATTTTAATAACAATAATTAGTTAACAGTAATTAGTTAACAATAATTAATTAAACAGGACAGCGAATCACGCATGATGACGCTTTTACCAGGATAAAATCCTTTGAAGGTTAGTGAAAAATTGAAAAACGATTATATATACATAGTATCAAGTATCCTGCGCAAAATATGTATATATCAAAAAGTATACAAAATTCTCATATATATTTGTTTTGAGACGATTATTTTACAACAAATGCAATAATTATCTCGTCTAACAAGAAAACAGCAGCAAATTATCTCGTATAAAATTTTACAAACTTTTAATTAAAACGATCTCTTCAGTTAATGTATAAAACCTTTAATTAAAATAATAATTTAATTTGAATTAATTTATATTTATATTTATATTTTTAATTTATATTTCTAATAATATTATATATATATATTGTGACCGTTAATTTTATTTTGGGCAAGAAATTAATTAGGACCGATGTCGTTGGCCCACGGCACACCTTCGGCGCGATTTTTACTAAAATGTATCTCGGAAGTTTTTTAGGCGCCAGGTGCGATAATTCGCACCACTCTAAAACCGGACTCGGTACTGACCATACGCAATAAAAAAAGATCTACAAGCACTCAAAAAGTAATCGCGACGGACGCTCGGCTAGCCCCGTCTCGGAATTGGTAGAGGGGCGGTCCGTTTTAATAACGAACAAGGAAGGATCGAGAATACAAGGTGGCTGTAATTTAAAACAAGCGATTAGTGTAACAAAGAGAAATATATTTAACAAATAGAGAATATTATCATACGAGACAGATTCGCGTTGAAATTGCAAGATGTTGTATGTTCGATTATGGCAATTTTCCACCGGCAGCGACGGGCCGGTATTCGAGCGCGATCACCGCGGTATCACGTGTCGCGCGATAGGAAAAAAATAGCGCAAGAAAAGTTTTGCGCCGAACGAGACGTTACAGAGTCTCGGCAGCTACAAATCCCGCTTGAATTATTAATAAAGAACACCGCGATGATGTTTCTAATAATGACATCCATCTGTACTAAGCCGACAATATTAAATAAAGACAAAGTTAAATTCGCCAAGTGTGAAAGTAACGGAATCGATCAATAACGGTAATCGACCTAACAATTACAAAATTACGGCAATAACGGTAGTGTTGAACAATCAAGCAATTACACAAGATAAATGTTCGGACGTACGTGAACAATTGCCAACAATAAAGCATCAAGAACGCGAATAATAATCTATAATAATCGAACAATTCATGGCGCAGAGATACGCGAGTCGATGTCGCACGCAATTGCCGGTTATCGAATATCGCGATCACCTGTGTGTGAGTTCGTCGTATCACAAATTTACGGAACAAAGAAAGTTACAAGCAACAATAATCGTAAACTAAAAGACGAACAAAAATGTGACTGTCGGCGCTTAACCGGGAGAGAGGGCACTTCCTATTATCGTAGCTCGAACAAAGTGTTGGCCGGCCGCCGCAAGCTAACACGCAATTATCAAAACTCGATTTACTCATGAATAAATACTTTGCGACGGCAGCAAATCGGCACGGACTCTGTTCGGGCTAATTCTACCTGTTACGCTAATAATAGAACGGCCTGATGAGCTCATCTCACCGATCCTAGTGGTCCTCGGCACTCTCGGCATCCACACGACAAAACGATACCTTTTGGGCCGTCGTACTCTTCGCCGGTCCGCCGAACAGTGACGAGCGGAAGGCCCGTCGGAATCACGTCGGCGTATTAATTCTTAATCAGGCCACTTGTGGCGCTTCCGCAACCCTCAGGACCGTCGCGGCCTCAATTACTCCTGCGGCTCTCAAGGCCGTATTTGCGCCTGTCGCTACTCTGTTTCTTCTCCGAATTTCTGAGTTCGTTAATTGCAGCTCGGTGTGAGGTGTCTTTACGGTAGCCGCTCGCCGTTACTGTAGTGGTCTTTCGGTAGCGCTGGTTCTGGCCGAACTGGCTCCGTTTCGGGATCCCTGCTGTCGTTCTTCGTACCTGCTGGTTATAGGGAGGTTTACAGGGGCGGCAGCGATAGTCTTTAATAGATATTTAAATTTTGACAAGCGGATTCTTAACTCGGCGTTTTCCTCTTAATCGGCGCCTCCGCTCGTCCCGCATCCTTGTGAGTCTGTCCTCTTCGCCGTGTTGAGTCACCGGATGAGATTTCTCTAGCGTCCTCCACCATCGATCGCGCCCAACTATCCTCTAATAATCCGCAAATACATAGTTCTATGCGAGGGAGGCGAGCCTCCCCTCGCCGCTAATAATCGCTCTCTCTCCCTAAATCAAGGGAGAACGAGGGCCCAAAAATACTCTCGGTCAGATCTCGCGATCCTTGTGACGGACTGCCAAATGTCACGTCACAATATATATATATATATATATAAAATAATTAAGATTTATAATAAATAAATTATTTATTAAACTTTGAAAGTTTAAAGTTTAATAGATAACTTAAGATCTTCTTTAAATTAAAATTATCATTAATGAAAATAAAAATCTAAAAAATATAAAATAAAATTTTTTAAAAGGATAATTAATTATAAAAAGTAATTTAAATTTTATAGTAAAAATATTAAAAGTAATATTCTATTAATATAAATTTTTATTAACATAAATTAAAATAAAAGAATTAATTAATGATAATATAATTAATATTATCATTAATTAATTCTTTTATTTTAATCATCATTATATTAATGATAATATAATTAATGATAATTATGATAATAATTAAAAATAAAGTGGAAGAGTTAAATAAAAATATATAAACAATAAGTCATTTTATAAAAAAAAAATATAAAGGAGACAAACTTGCTATATTAAAAAATAAAAATATATAAATTAATTGTAAATTTAAAGATTGAATATTATAAAAAAATTACAAGAAAATTTTAAGAATTTAAATAATATATTAATTATTTGAAGAATAATAGAGTAGATGATGAAGTAAGTTAGTTAAAATGCTGTTAAAAACGAATACAATGATGTATGATTTAAATATTTTATATATTAGAAGGGAGTGCCCACTTTTAATATGTAAAATATTTAAATCATTGTTTTAAACAGCGCTACAACTTTTATTGTATTGAAATATCCATTATTATAAAAAAATTATACATATCTCTCCGTTCTTCAATACATATAACTTTTATAATCAATCATTACTTTCACATTTGATTCAAACTATTTCATTTGATATATATTTGTTATGATTAGTATCTCTTTTATGCATCTCTTTTAGTTTCAAAGATAAAAGTGGCCACTTCTGAGTGGAACATTTTGTATATGTATGTATGTATGTGTACATAACAAAAAAATAATCTTTCCAGAGGGAGGACAGATTGCAGATAAGTAATTATGTATATGATTGCCACTGATAAGCTTCCACTCTATACTGTAAAAGTGGAAGTTTTTAAAATGCTTATAAAAACTATAGCTCCTTTATATACTATTCCAAGTAGAAAAAGCATTACAAACATGTTGGAAACAAAATACAAAATGGTAAAAGAACAATTTCAAAAGAAAATTAAAGAAGCGTCATCGTATACATTGACATGTGATAACTGAACTAATTGTACTAATCAGAGTTATCTTAGTGTCACAATCCATTACTTAGGAATTGATTATAAAATGAAAAATAGATGCTTGGGAGTTTTGCCATTAAATAAGAATCAGTGATATTAGTGATTACTTACATGATTTTTTATTAAAGATTATGAAGAATTTCTACGTGGATTTAAATAAAGTCATGGCTGTGCCCAGCGATAGTGCACCAATTATTAAAAAGGCAGTCAATAAATTAGTTGAAAATAATAAACAATTAGCTTGTTTTGCGCACATCCTATCTCATTTGATGCATTACAGTCTATACAATCTACTATGGCAATTATAGCTAAAGTATAGCTAAAAATATTGTAAGTCATCAGATACAGTATTGTCGCATCCAATGAACTGAAAAGATTACAAAAACGTGATGGAAAAACCGATGGAACAGTTTTGAAGTTTATTCAAGATGTTGTTGAAACATGAAATACAACTTACTACATGTTAGAGCGTTTTTCACTAGAGGATTATGTTTATGTTTGTAATAATATTAAAATGTGCCAATACGCTAGATATACCTTCAAGGATGAAATTTCAGTTCTGAAGGATTTGATAGCTTTAATTTGAGCCCTGTCGCAAGTGTAATTACTGAGATAAGTGGAGAAAACTATCCTACTTGTAGCGTTATTATTTCAATTATTCACTGCATGCAAGCAGCTATTGCTGATTGTGTAACGGAAATTGGCAACGAATTTAAGAAAAAATTACTCATTAGGATCAACAACAAATTTCAACATCTGGAATCGATTAGAATTCTGGCAATTTCGACAATTTTAAATCTACGTTTCAAAAGACTGCACTTCAAATCTGCTTTAGCAGCTTCCCAAGCAATCCAAGATATTGACAATCAACTGAGAAAGATTTCTGGCTACAAGGAAAAAGAAAAAGAAAACGATCAATATATTAATAATGCAAGTTCAACTTTAAATCTATGACATTTGCACGATAATTTTGTGCTGCAAAATAGAGAAATAACTAGTACAGATTCGGAAAGTTTGAGTCTCGAATTGAGACAATATTTGCATCAGCCGGTAATCAAACGTTCAGAAAATGCTTTCAACTATTGGTGGTCATTGAAGTATGCATTCCCAACACTGTTCAAATTAGCATTGCAGTTTTTAAGCATTATTTCAACCTCAGTACCATGCGAACGTTTATTTTCACATGCTAGAAATAAACTAATAATCGCAGTCATCTTACCGGTGAATATCTTAACATATTACTATTTTTGAGTAGTTTATCAAAAAAAGACTGTGGACTAATATAAAAAACTTGTTCATTCCTTTTTTTGCTATTCTTATTTTTCATTTTTTTAACTCACTTGTTTATATGCATGTTTATATACTATATGTATATATATATATATATATATGTTATATATATGCTTATATATATGTTTATATGTATACATTTTTCTTAAAAGCTTCATACTTCTAATTAAACTTTCGTTTTAAACTATTCCTTTAAAAACATTATTTCCTTTTCCACGATTCATTACAATGCCTGGATTTATTTTATGAATTATGGTTTGTTGTGAAAGCATGCACATTTCATGATTTAATAATTCAATTAGTAATAATAGTAATTTCTAAAAATTATTTATAGTGGCAACAACACCTGGAAAGTGCATCATTTCGGATCTGACTTTAATGGGGCATTTTTTTAAAATGAAATAACGAATAAAATATATTCATTATAATTTGTGTTATTTTTTTACAATAATTTTTTTACAATAATTGACTTTTTAATTATTTCTATAATTAAGGAGAAACTGTAGGGATATTTAAAAAGATATTTAAAAATAGCAAACAATTCTCAAAATTTAAAAAATAATAGCTTTTTTAATAAAAATTATCAAAAAAATTTAGTTTTATCGTCTATTAATCGTCTATTAATCGTCATTTATCTTATTTTAAAAGATAAATTATTAAACTTCTGTATTTATTTAGTTAAACGACAATATTGCATATATATATATATATATTTTTTTTGACAGATAATCCGTGTAGTTTATTCCTTTCAAAAAAATTAATTAATTTTGTGTGATGTAAATTTTATCGAAAATATTTGTTCGAGTTGTTGTTGACATCACAATTTTTTAGAATATTGTCAACTAACTCTATATATATATATATATATTATATGGATAATTATACGGATTATCTGTCAAAATAACGCATTTCAAGATTCATAAATTTTATATTGAACCAAACATTTTTAGGCTTTTACGACATAAAATTAATAATTAATTTGTATATAAGTTAAAGTAAAGATTTAATCAGTAGAATATAATCTTAAAATTGTTAATATCATCTTATATTAAACTTATCAAACTTTTTTATAGTGATTGTACAAAGAAATTCATAAAAATGCAAATTGTAATTTTATAAATCTTTGCTTCCACTTACAAATTAAATAGTAATTTTATATTTAAAAAAGCTAAAAGTGCTTTGCGCTATGTCAGATTTATGAATTAAAGTGTATTAGATGTATTTTAAGTAAAGTTGTATTAGATGTATGAACTTTTGACATGGATGATTCGTGTAATTTCTCCTTAAAAAACTTTTTGAAAAATAGTTGATCGATACTTTTTGTTAATAATCAATTAATCAACATCGATAAATTCAAAAATCGATTAATTTAGCATCAATTTTTTTTCGCCCATCCATATCCAAAACTGTCGAAATATAAGGACGGGATTCGATAGCGCACGAGTCCGATAGCGCACGAATGTTGCTAATTGGTCAGTTAGAACACTAGGACCTTCTGATTGGTCAACTGTGCTAGTTACCTTAAGCATCGGGTGATATGTGTGGTTGTGTGCTATCGGGCTCATGGACTAACGGGACCGTCCGACACGATCACCCTCTTTGCGTACGCTACCCAATGAGTACCACCGGGCAGGGATGCAAGATTATCTCCGCAAGCAACATGCCACGTAGTGGAGAGGGTAACGGAGATGTATGCGTAAGCGTATGTGTGAGCTCGGCGCTTCGGCAAGCTTCGGATAGAAGAAGAGGACAGAATATAGTTTTCTATCTCCTTCTTACCAAGCAGGCAACGAAACGACGGGCGACGCGGGACGTTGCTGAGCGAGCCTCGCTCTTCGATATGACATATGTTTCTCGATTACAGCTTTTTTTTATATTTTATAATTTTATTACAAATATATAAATATGTATATACATATATGTAAAATATATATATATATATATATATATATATACACATTTTGTAATATATTAAATATAATGAATGTTTTTATATATTTAAAATATAAAATATAAAAGTAAGAAAAATAATGAATGCGATTTTCCACACCACCCATGAGGTATCACCAATGGCGCGTTAGGTTTTTTATGTGGACCTTCGCCTGGAGCCCTATTATACCACATTCCATTATTTCATTATATTTTACAAGTATGATGTCTGTTATACAGACAATATATTTTTATATTCTAGTTTTTCAAGTATGGTGTCTGTTAGACAGACAGACAGACAGACAGACATACACACACACAACGTAATGTCTGTAATAAGTTTATTATTAATTAGAGGAGGGGCCAGCTACATCAGTGTCTGCTGCATGTAATCTTAAACTATTTTTATTTTTCTTAGTAGCGGTAGCATATAATTTTGGAGCTCTATTATATTATATTAAATTTATTATATTAAATTAAATTTTATATAGGAGGAAAAAAAGGAAGAAGGAAAAAAGTGTAAGAAAATAAAAATACATATTCTCTGATTTATTATTTTTGTTTTTTTATTTTTTTTTTAATAATAATAATTTTTAACAATAATTGGTCTTCCTCGACCGCCTCCTCATCGTCGGCCGCCTCCTCGTCCACGGCCGCCTCCTCGTCCTCGGCCGCCTCCTCGTCCTCGGCCGCCTCCTCGTCCTCGGCCGCCTCCTCGTCCTCGGCCGCCTCCTCGTCCTCGGCCGCCTCCTCGTCCTCGGCCGCCTCCTCGTCCTCGGCCGCCTCCTCGTCCTCGGCCGCCTTCTTGGCCTCCCTTACTTCGGTTGGCGCTCCCTTCGCCCCTTGTGCCCCTGTTTCGCCGGGCATACCAGCGCCTACGGGACTGTCCGCCTCCTCTTTTTGTTATATTATCTGAAAAATAAAACATAAATAATAAATAAATTATAAAAATGCATATACATATATATATATATATATATATATATATACAGGGTGATTCAAAATAAGTATAGTGTCCGTGAAATGACATATTCTTGAATATTTAACATTAACAGTGAAAGTATTAAACATTTATTTATTCTAATTAATTTTAAAACAGATATACGATGTATAAATATCATATGATAATAATATTATACGCTAAATTGGCGCGTCTTCAATCAAGCACATGTTCACATTCGACAGCGCTGTTAGTACCTTAACCTACCGCAACCTAGCATAACCAAAAACAGTTTGCTGTCGCCGGGTAAATATCGTCACGTTGTCGCGTCGTCACGTCGTGTAATAACGTATATCTTTCTTTAATCGAGTGATTTTTAATGGCCAACAGTGATTATTCGACAGTGATTGATAGTGATTAGTGATAGAGTCATTGGTAAATTTCTCGTCTCATGGAGTGAGTGAATGAATGTGATTATGTTGAAGTTTATAAAAGAATACAGTTTATAAAAGAAAAAAGAGTTTTCGATTAATTATTTAGTGTGGATCTCTGTCCTTTAAAACGTGATATCTACGTTCAATTTGAATAAAAGTACGATCTATTGGAAAATTCATTTCTCAAGAAATTACAGCAATACATCGAACAAGGTAATAATAACTATTCTTTGGTGTTGTGTGAAAACAAATTTCGGAATGTCAAATAAATAGTGTTAGAGAAAATTAGCGAATGAGAGGGGTTTTTAGTGGGTAGGGAGTACCGAGTTGGTAATTGGACTTAGTACTCGAGTCCCACATAACTCACCGGATCGCCCGGTGAGTATGCATAAAATGCATTTACCCCTCTCTCGTAAAAAAAAAAAAAAAAAAACGGTACAATAGAATAAGAAAATAATTTAAGTGAAAATGTATAATAATAAAAAATAAATAATAATTTTAGTAAGAGTAATAATAACTTCAAATAAGCAAAGGAAAGAGAGAGAGAGAGAAGGAGAGAGAGAGAGAGAATGAGAATTATGTATTCGCATGTGTGTGTATGTAGCGACCAGCTGATCGCAGCGATCGCCCCGCGTAAGCACCCGCGTCTGATGGTGACTCGCGCCACCCTTGCCTGCCTCTTGTATCCGACTCGTTATAAGTTAATTACTTCTTTTAATAATTCGAAAACTAAGCGTCGGACGAAATTTTGCTAAAGGAAAAATTGTCTTAAAATTGACTCAAGAATGTGTCATTTCACAGACACTATACTTATTTTGAATCACCCTGTATATATATATATATATAAATAAATATATATAAAGTGTGTGTGAATGTGTGTGTGTGTGTGTGTGTGTGTGTGTGTGTATGTGTGGAAGCGAGTGAATGTGAGTGTATGTATGTATATGCGTATGTATATGTGTATATAGTTAGAATACGATTAAGTGTATATACGTGTATATATGTACATAGCTAAAGACTATACTTACCTCATAATGAGGTTCTGATCCGAAAACAAGCGTCCAATGGCTGACCGATGTCTCCTTGGAGACCTCCCTGTTGACCGTCATCGCTTGCAGATTCTGAAACAGAGGAATAATACTAGATCAAACCAGCACCAGCAGTGCACGTGTGCGTGTTAACGTCCTCATCTTTCGGGGAAGTTATGGCTCCCGGTCCCCCTGGAAATTGAACATAGGACAGGAAGAAGATTTTCCGCTTGAGCCCCTCGCGGTCCCACGGGCAGAGGTTTTAGTGGGTATGCCGTCCGCCGGAGGACGGTGAGTCTCACACTCCCCTCTCGGTTCTGATTCGAGGGGGGGGGAGGCTTAAAGATGGATCCCAGTCCTCTCCCTTGGGAGGGGACTGGGAATCGGCATTTCCCCTGCCCTCCGTGAGGAAAAGCAAAAAAAAAGCCAAATAGCCACATTGCTAATAGTTTCGATCTTGTTAACAAACTTAATAACTTTTATATTGAAGAACACATCGAGATTGTTTCTCTTGATGTGGTTAATCTTTTTACTAATGTGCCCCATGACTTAATCATTGGGAGCATCGCAAAAAAGTGGCATTTTTTAGAATCTAATACTGACATTCCTTATGTAGAATTTTTAAGAGCTCTCAGACTTATTTTGAACTCAACTTATTTTACTTTTAATAATGTGATCTATAAACAGATTTTTGGTACGCCAATGGGCTCTTCGCTCTCACCTATTTTATCCAATTTAGATTTACAAAAGCTGGAGGATAGAGCTATTGCCTCTCTATTAGTTCCTTCTTTTTATTACCATTATGTCAATGATATTATTATGGCCGCACCTTCCTTACATATCCGTAATATTTTGAAAGTTTTCAACTCGTTCCATAAAAAGCTACAGTTTACCATCAAATTTTCGATCAATAATACTATTAGTTTTTTAGATACAGTCTACTATTAGTTTTTTAGATTTTCTCTAATTATTAATGAGAGCCGTTTAGAGTTTAACTGATATCTCACCTTTTTTTGGTAGATTTCTGAACTTCTTTTCCTATTTCCCATAAAATCGGCATTGTTATGGGTCTCGTTGATAGTGCCTTTCTTCTTCCCCACCTAAAATTCCACGAAGAAAAACCTTTCCTTTGTCATTAACATTCTCCTCAAATTCCTATTCTCTCCAGTTTATCCGCAGAATTTTTTTTATATCGTTTAAAATTCCTTATCTACAACAGAGATTTTCATCCCACTACTCCTTTCCCTTTCTTTCCTGAATCCAATAAATTCTTCGTCATCCCCTTCATTAAGGCGATGCTGGAATCATCGGCAAACTCACACGCGATTTTGAGCGCCGCCTTAAAACAACTAAAAAAAATGTTATCGACGCAGGCGGCATAAGAGTGAGCAAGATAGCAATAGGAGTGAGCGAGACAGTGATAGGAGCGAGCGAGACAGCAATAGGAGCAAAGGAGAATAATAGGAGTGGGCGAGACAGTAATAGGAGCAAGCCAGAAGGGAATAGTAGCGTGCAAAGAAAGGCTCGATTCTGGAATTTTCTCTTTTAACTCGCTTCTATTATTCTCTTTCGCTCACTCGCTGAGATACATTTATTATGTGGTAATAATATATATTATATTATATATATTATATATATTCAAAAAATCCAGATGCGATTTGATTTGTGTGCTGGTTGGGACTCATTCTATATATGGAATGTTATACACATTATATACATTATTATATACATTCTATATATGAATATTTTTAAATATATTTTATATTAATATAAATATATTTTATATTATATATTTTATATACTATATTTTATATAGTAATTTCTAATAACAACACTTTGCGACACAATCACTCTCTCACTTCAAATTGCGATCTATTCTGCAATGCATTATTTTCATATATCTATTAATTTAAAAATAAAAAATAACATTATAATAACATAATAAAATTGCAATAATAATAATTTTATATTTTAATTATAATATGTAATATTTATATAATATTTCTTTAAATAATTTAGTAATAAGCAAAATTTTTCCCACCACCTCTTTCCAAGCGACTCAGGATATCATTGACCAATATATTTAAAAAAATCGAAATTTTTGTCATAAATGCATAAACATTTTATATATTATATAATAATTATATGTTTATTGCTCAATGACACTCTTTCTTTTTCTGAGCCGCTTCCTGTGCTTGGATGACATACTGAGGTTCCCAAATGGCAATTGCCGCTCTATTATCGATTATTTCAGGAACCAAGCAGTCCTCGTAGAATTATTTGAGCAATGGTAACATTTTTGATTCCCAAAATCTATCATCACGCTCGACAAACGTGTGCTTTAATCCAAATGGTGTCCACACAGCAAAAATGCAACAGTTTCTTTGCGTTATGTGGAGCTGCCCTTGTACTCGGAAGTAATACACGTGTCTTTGATTCATACGAGTGTCATCCGTTTTATCAAAAATTCTATGTGTATCTGCAATTTTATGGAGCATTGCATCAGTGGGAGACACTTGCCGCGCCGCATAAGGACATTTAATCTCAACGATAATATCGTCTCCGATAATGCCATCAGGCGATGCAACAAGATATGGGATGTTCATCAATGAATATTCCACAATCATTGATTTCTATTCCCAATTCCACCTGCAATTGCTCTCATGCTACCATCTCTTTTTCTTTATCATCTCTTTTTCTTTACCCACTCAACAGCCGCATTCGTCAATTGAAGAGGATAAAGAATTGCTTTGACAAAATTTTTGCACGAAGTTGTTTCTCTTCTACTGGAAACTTTTCCAAAGTTTGAAGCAGTGAGAAGATTTTGCCGTACGTTGTGCCATTCCAGGTTTTTATGCTGACCACGTGTAGCACATTCCAATATAGCACGATTACGTTGCTGATCAATTAGTATTTGAAAATGATTAAATTTCAGCTGTTCATACATATGACCTTCTATACATATGATCGTGGTCGTTCTGCATTTGATCCGTAATCATTATCGATCGTTAATGTTTTAGCAAAGTATTTTGACCTACGAACAGAGAGACCTAATTCTTTAGCTGCATGCACATGCTTCTGATAAGTTTCGTTTTTTACTATATTTCGATTTTCTACTATTTTTGTATCTGCTGGTGGCTCTTTATCCATTGCGTGACAAACAGAACTCAGCGCTTATCAAGTATAGAATTGTACTACAGATCCTTTCACGCGAGTTTCATAAGAACCTCTCCTTGCAAAAGGAATACGCTTACCAATAAATTTGCTGATTTCATTACAACTTTCTACGGAATTACTGATAAATTGATATAACAAACTATCAGCATTTTCAATAATACGTTTCATCGCAGTTTTAATTTTTAACAACAACCCTGCCTTTTGTAATTGGGGCATAAAATTTTCTTCACCTTTTTTTTGTTCTCCAGTACAAAAATATTTAAGGGAAGGACAACATTAGTGCTCACCAAATACATGGCTGGGTATATTGTGTAAATCTTTAATTAATCCTGAGAGTTTTTGCTATTGCGACGAAACGTTACAGCCTTTACTACAGTGTTTCGAATTTTCATTACGCTGTTAGTAACGATTTTTTTAAATTTTGAGATATCCTTACCACCAGTATTACCCGCTTTGCGCTTTTATTTGTACGGAGCACCTTTCCCAACGCCGCGGATCGACTCGCCGGAGTCAGGGTTCGGGAGAATGGGAGGCTCAGGCTCGCAAAACCACACACACAGTTCAGGCTTAAACAATTCCTTTATTCACAAACCAAAATATTAAATACAATATCAGGCATAGAACGGGTAGAGAGCTGGATAAATACACACCTTATTCTACGGATTATGTACAGGGTGATCGCGGAGGCGAAGGGAGCGGTGCACTTGGACACAGTACAATTGGACACGTTGCAAATGGACAGTTTAATTGGACACGAAATTTTGGACACCGTTTTTTTGGACACCGTTCATTTAGACACAGTTCATTTGGACACCGTTCAATTGGACACCGTTCAGTTGGACACAGGAATAAGCAACCTGTTCAGATGGATACAGAAAGATGCAACCTGTTCAGTTGGACACAGAAAGATGCAACTTGTTCAGATGGACACAGGAATAAGCAACCTGTTCAGATGGACACAGGAATAAGCAACCTGTTCAGATGGACACAGAAAGATGCAACCTGTTCAGTTGGACACAGAAAGATGCAACTTGTTCAGATGGACACAGGAATAAGCAACCTGTTCAGATGGACACAGAAAGATGCAACCTGTTCAGTTGGACACAGAAAGATGCAACTTGTTCAGATGGACACAGGAATAAGCAACCTGTTCAGATGAACACAGGAATAAGCAACCTGTTCAGATGGACACAAAGATGCAACCTGCTCAGATGGACACAGGAATAAGCAACCTGTTCAGATGGACACAGGAATAAGCAACCTGTTTAGATGGACACAGAAAGATGCAACTTGTTCAGATGGAGTGGATATAATTTGACCACGTTCGAAACGGCCACGTTCGAACCAAAATTTCGTGTCCATTTGAAACGTGTCCATTTGCAACGTGTCCAATTGTACTGTGTCCAAGTGAATGCCACTCCGGAGCGAACACGACTTACGCTAGAGTTATGTACAGACGGTTGACGCGTAAGAGCTATGTACAAACGGTGAACGCGTGACTTATCCTAAAGTTATTTACAGGGGGATTATTAGTTACCCGACGCGTGACGCGTAAACCCCTCGCGAACGCGGGAAATCTAAAGGGTGGTCGCGCGCAACAAAGCACGGACACGGGCCTAGCAGGGTCTGTCAATCGAAGTTGGCCGAGGACGGGAGCACCCGTCCTCAGGGTAGTGTACACGGATGCGCCCATGGTACTCCGGGATACTGGACGTCGGTAGCAACCGACCGGGCCTGGTAGCAACCGACCGGGCCTGGTAGCAACCGGACTCTAGACCAAAGAGTTAAATCAGGCCCCCCGTAACTAAGCTGTAAGCGGATCAGCGAAACGCGTACCCGGTGAGCGATTTGATTGACGGTCGCAGGAACTCGGAAAAGAATTTGGGGATGCGGAGGTGTAATCAATTTTATTTATCTCGGGGCCGCAAGAACGGCCGTTAATCTAGAAGCCTTGAAAACGGCTGGTGTTTCGGTGCCGATGATGTCCGGGGATCGCACGGACGGTCGATCAGAAGCCGTGGGTATGGCGGTTACCCAGGAGCCATGGATACGGCTGTCGTCCGAGAGCCGCGGCTGCGGCTGTCCCTCCAGTACTGTGGATACAGCGGTCATTCAGGAGCCGTGAGAACGGTTATCGTCAGGGTGAAAAGCTACGTCCAGGAGCCATGAGAACGGCTATCGTCCAGGAGCCGTGAGAACGGCTATCGTCCAGGAGCCGTGAAAATGGCTATCGGGTGCGAGGATGGGAACCAGACAATTCCGGACATCGATTGCAACCGATCGAGTACGATTGAGACTCTGCTCTGGACCAGAGCGTAAGGATAGGAGCTCGGTAGGCTTCGATTGCCCAGGGTGCGCCCTGTAGCTTCGAGCGTCCCGAGAGTCGGGACAGAAATAGGTAACGATCTGCCGGAGCGGCCGCCTTATATACCCGGCTGGGTTCTCCCACACGATACCTCCCCACACGGTCATACGTGTTGTGGGGTAGCGATCCTCAATCCGCGGCTCCTAATCCGCGGCGCGGATCCGAGGTGCTCAATCGACGGCGCTTGGCGCCAAACAGGCGCAAGCGATCGGTTTTAAGTAACGGCCGTTACATATTACATAAATTACGGAGAAGATGATTCGTGCATTCAATCTTCTCCACAACGATATCCGAATACGGTGGAAAATCTCTCAATTTTTTGGCTACATTGTTATCTCCATCATCAATATATTTATTATAAATTAAACCATGCATTTCTAAACTATGTCAGAAGCCTTTTTGTGAATGATGTCCCGTAATAATAGCTGCTCCAGATGGAGAATCATAGTTACCAGTACGGTAGGATCTCTTCATCCATGAGCCGTCTGTTATTACGGGTATATGCGGTATTCCGTCTACGACATCTCCTCTTTCAATTGCTAGACATCTTTCTTCTTCGCCAGCCACGCGCATTTCTTCTTCCGCAGCAGTGGCGAAGACTTCCGACATTTCATTATGGTATCTTATATAAGTTTTACCGCATACGGCACCTCTATTGACATCCAATATTTCGTCTGTCGATTCACTCCAAAAGCTATCTTGAAAATGGCACATCTGACATTCGATAAAATATTAGGTTTTCAGACCGTGACGCTTCGTTTTGGTTATTATGAGATTTGTGAAACGACATTCGCCGATCCATTGAGTGGATAGTCTCTATAATTCAGCAAAAACATGCCTGAAATCGACGATACATCGTCCACTAATCTCTGCAAAATTCAAACGACCTGAGTCGATATTCTTGTCAATATGCAAAACAGTATTTTCTATACCTTCCGTATCATCCATATTATACATCGTACGTGACGCATTTTCTTTGATAAAGGAATGCGTCTCGCCGACAGGATTTTCCGTTTAATATTTTTTGACATAATGTCTTTTCAGTATGCCTCACAGAAAACACTAATAATATTACAATAAAAATACCGTAATAAAACGGTTCTGCAGAGAACACTGTAATAATAATATGCAAACAACACTTTTAACTAACTCGAGACACGAAACAATAGTGTTGTCATATGACGCTACAATCGTTTCGAAATCCACGCATCAATTACGACTAAAGAAGTATTATCGATTGCGCGATATATACTTGCAAACTATATATTCGAAGTACGCTCGAATTGTTCTCACTCAGTGATACTAGAAAGCGGACGCGGCACATGTCCACACATTCAGAGATCTAAGTACGCAACGCAAAATGCTTCTGCGCAGTACATCTCGATAGTACACGCTTTAGTAATGGCGGATCACAAGGATCACGAGTATGGTGAGTAATTATTCTCTTCATTTATATACACACTAATATGTAATAACGTGTAAATAACGTGTGCATGAGATAATATAATTATTAAAATATTGTAATAGAATATAACAAAGTGAATATAGTAAAAGCTTTTAGTAGAATTTCCTTGCATGTAATTAACTTGTCTTATAACCTCTCATATTTTTTTCAACATACATAGAATTACATATGCATATAATTATGTGTATCATAAAATATATTTTTATTTACAGTGCCTCTACCACCGACAGTGCCTCTACCACCGCCAGTGCTTCTACCACCGCCAGTGCTGCTACCATCGGCAGTGTCTCTAACCACAGGCAGTGCCTCTACAACTGGCACTTCATCTTACCATCAGTTGTGCCTTTACATGTACCTGTAATTGTTGTGCCTGTCATGCAGGCACAACAATCACGAAATGTAAGTATATTTTAATAGAACAGATACGCACACATACATTATCTTTTTATTATAAATTATTTATATTATTCTGTATACATATCTGTACATATATATATAAAATTATATAAATTTATTATGAAAACATTTTACTATTCTTTCTCTCTTTCTTATGTAGCTTGTAGTATAATTATCATTGGAAAAAGCATTTTGTAATTTATAAATTTTGTGCTCATATGAATAATATTTTCAATTCCAATGAAAAAAATATATATATATATATATATATACAAGGTGAGCTATTTTAATTAATGCACGCAATTATTTCGGAAACAAAGCATTTTAGAGAAAAATGTTTCAGACAAAAGTTTTATGGTTTCGAGGGGGCCATAAGATGGTATCATTGGTTTGACACTGAAGAATCATTTGAAGGTTACGTGAAGGTCACTTCAATTCTTTTAAATTGCAATCCCTACTTTTTATTGCATATTCTTGTAGCTTACCTCGAGAGCTTTCCGAAACTCTATAGACAAATGTCTTTTCGTGAAGCACTTTTCGAGTTATAAAGCTCCAAATTTGCAATGTTTTGATAAAAATACAAAATACTTCGTAAAATATTAATTTTTCGATTTTACTTACTATAATACTTTTTAGCACATAATAATCATTCAAAAAGACATAGTTTTTCTTTTAAAAAAAAATTTGTAATAAGCAATTACATAATTTTTAATAATTTTTTAATAAAGTTTATTTATTAAAAATTTTTAAGATAATTTAAACTTTCTTATGATACCTTTTAAATAAATAAAATAATTATTTAAGGCAAGATAGAGGAAAGTTTTTCATGGCTACTCAAAACCAGTTGTTCTCACGGCTACTCAAAATCAGTTGTTTTCACGACTATTCAAAATCAGTTGTTTTCCCGACTATTCAAAATCAGTTGTTTTCACGGCCCTTGAAATCAGTTGTTTTCACGACTATTCAAAATCAGTTGTTTTCGCGACTATTCAAAATCAGTTGTTTTCACGACCCTTTGAAATCAGTTGTTTTCACGACTATTCAAAATCAGTTGTTTTCGCGACTATTCAAAATCAGTTGTTTTCACAGCTTCCCAAACCCAGTTGCTTATATCAATAATTACATTGACTTCTTTTTTAAAGAATGATATTACTGAATTACATATTAATATTCCTAACTAACTATTTAGTCAAAATCCGATACTACTGCTGATTATTATAAGCAACTTTAATTCAAACCATTAAGCTTATGAACTTTTACAATGGCTGATTATACTTCTTCAGAAATTGTCGATATTTTACTAGTTTTGGGAGAAGCTTTTGGCAATTATCGTCAAGTTGCGAGACTTTACCAAAATCGATATTCAAACAGACGACATCCAAATGATACTATCATACGGCGTCTTAAGATAAGAGCCCAACAAGGTAAGTTGTCGCGTAAATCATGAATATGGTGATAACGATGTACGTGTTTTCGCTATCTTAGCGGCTATTAACATTAACCCTCATATTAGCAGTTGTCAAATAACTAGACAAACCGGTATACCTCAGAGAATAATCGTGAGAATTTTGAGAAAAAGAAAATATCATCCATACCATATTACACTAACGCAAGCTCTAACTCCAAATGACATGCAACAGCGTGTACTGTTTTGTCGATGGGCCATACGGATGATTGCGCATGACGCAGATTTTTTCAAATATGTTCTATTCTCTGATGAATCGACATTTAAAAATAACGGAGAATTGAACACACATAATTGTCATTACTGGACAGATGTCAATCCATATTGACATAGACAAGTAGATAATCAACATCGTTGGAGCGTAATGGTTTGGTATGGAATCGTCAACGGTTATCTCATTGGTCCATATTTTTTTGAAGAGAATATGAACAGACATGTCTTTTTGGAGTTACTAAGGGATCATTTACCTGTTTTTATTCGAAGAAGTCGATTTGGAGACGAGGCGAAGAATGTGGATTCAGCTGGATGGTGCGGCACCACATTATGCACAAATCGTAAAGAATTTTCTGGATCAAAATTTCAATGGCAGGTGGATCGGACGAGGTGGTCTAGTTGCATGGCTCGCCCGGTCACCAGATTTGACTTCTCCTGATTTTTACTTGTGGGGATGCTTAAAAAATGTCGTGTACGAACGAGAACCGACGACAAGAGAAGACATGATCGAACGGATTCGAATTGCTTGTAAAGCGATACCAAAAGTTATCTTACTTAAAATAGTCGACCATTTCGTAAAGAGAATTAGATTATGTGTTCAAGTCAACGGGGGCAACTTTGAACAGTTTCTGCGATAGACGCTAAAAGAATGCTCGAGTCTTGCCTTGACTGGCTGGATCATGCTCGGGTCTTGGCTTGACTGGCTGGACTATGCTCGGATCTTGCCTTGACTGGCTGGATCATACTCGGATCTTGCCTTGATTGACTGGACCATGCTTGGGTCTTGCTTGATTGGTCGAATAATGTAAGATAAGGCTATCAGAAAATAAATATTTTACGAGGTATTTTGTATTTTTATCAAAATATTGCAACTTTGGAGCTTTATAACTCGAAAAGTGCTTCACGAAAAGACATTTGTCTATAGTGTTTTGAAAAGCTCTTGAGGTAAGCTACAAGAATATGCAATAAAAATAGGGATTGCAATTTAAAAAAATTGAAGTGATCTTCACGTAACCTTCAAATGACTCTTCAGTGTCAAACCAATCCATCTTGTGGCCCCCTCGAAACCATAAAACTTTTGTCTGAAACATTTTTCTCTCAAATGCTTTGTTTCCGAAATAATTGCGTGCGTTAATTAAAATGGCTCACCCTGTATATATATTTTTTTATTGGAATGAAAAAATATTATTAATATGAGAATCATCATTTAATTAAATAACACAGTGTTATTCAATAATAAATTATTTGAAAGAAAGAGGAAGAAAGAGTATATATACACTATATCCATATATATGTACAGATATATATATATATTATATATATATATATATATCTGTACATATATATATATATATATATGTACAGATATAGTGCATATACTCTTTCTTCCTTTTTCTTCCAATGATAATTATACAAGCTACATAAGAAAGAGAAAAAGAATAGTAAAATGTTTTCATAATAAATTTATATAATTTTATGACATTAATTAATTTTCTTTTATTATTTTTTCAGAGGGAATTTAGACGGCGATTATATCGTCAACGTCGTCGTGAGCGGCGACAGCAAGAGCGGCAACTACTGGTTGCTACCCCAGCAGCCACCGTCGCCGCTGGCATCTTAATACCCGCCGCCACAGCAGACACTTCAACCGCCACCACTGCCAGCACCTGCATGACAGTCGCTGCCAAGAGTGTGGAAGGGAAGGGGGGAAGGAGGATGGCTCTGGAAGAAGAGGCGGGAGAGGAAAAATTCAGTATTTTAATTTTAATATATATTGATTTAATATATATTGTACATTCAGAAGAAAAAAATAAGTTATTTTTCTATATGTTATATTTTTATATGTAATAACTATCGTTATCCTTCTTCCTTGTTCCAATAAATAAGTTATATATATATATATATATATATATATATATATATATATATATGGCTGCGGTCGGGAAGACGCTCTGAATGCTTTGAAACATCATTCTACCTTTATTCCCATGGAATGTAGAACAAAGATAGAATGATGTTTCAAAGCATCCAGAGCGTCTTCCCGACCGCAGCCTATGTATATATATATAATAACTGTCATTATCTTTGTTCCTTGTTTCTCAATAAATAAGTTATATATCTGTATATGTACATATAATAATCATTATCCTTGTTCCTTGTTCATCTTATCCTTGATCCCCCATCTATTCCTTATTTTTCAACAGTCATCTATGTACATAATATATTGGTTTGTACTAATACAGATGTTACATACATCATACAAAATGCAAGAGTGACAAAGACAGAACAATATATCTGTCCTTGTCAAGTCAATATGTCATCACGGAAATTTCCCCATGAGCTGCTCCTTAGATAAATCTAGTAATATTCGTAATAACATTTTTTCTCCTCGAAGAAATGAGATTTTTACATGAATTTTCTTTTTAATATATTCTTTATCTTAGAATTATCTAGCGCGCCACAGAGTCGGATTTTGCATTTTGGCTCTTAAAAATTTATAATAAATAAAATACACGGACGGAAATTTATAATAAATAAAATACCTAACTGTATCTGACCCGCGAGTAGCTGCATAGTTCCGCAAGCAACTTGAAAATTTTTTTTATCATTTTTCCAAAAAATGACTGTGACACGATAGAAATGATCCTGCTGATTACAAATATCATAATTTTAATACAATTCTCTTTGTATTTTGGCTAAAATAATGTTATTATGAATTGATAGTTCCCGATTCTCCACGGAAGGTCTCCATCGTCTCTCCTGTCGATCTTTAAAACCAGCTGCTGCAATTTTCCAATGTTGGAACAGGCACTTACAGGTATTTCAGGCGTACTCGTCTATCTTGATGATATTCTGATTTATGGCCAAGAACGCACAGAGCATCATACGTGTTTACACACCGTGCTAAACCGCTTGCAAGAATGGGATTTTCGACTTCAAAACCCAACATCCCCCCCGTGTGTGTGTGTGTGTGTGTGTGTGTGTGTGTGTGTGTTGTGTGTGTGTATCTTTGCATGCAAAGTTGTACTTGATGTGCTATCGGATTGGTGCGCTATCGGGACGTTGGATATCACACCGTGCGCTAACGGATCTCGCTCGACCCAGCACATCTTCGACTTATCCAAATAATGCGAGCTCCGATGAATGCAAAAGAGATGCTCGTTTTTAGGTCTGATAAATTATTATGGGAAATTTGTGCTAAATTCTTCGTGTTGATAGCAAAAATGAAGAAAAGTTTGAGGATATTAAAAATATTCTCTCCGGATCACTTCTACTAGCGCATTACGATCCCAGACAAACTCTGATCATTGCAGCAGACGCTAGTTCGATCGGAATTAGTGGCGTCCTGTTACAGCATGCCCTAAATGGCCAGGTAAAAGCAGTCTTCAAAAGCATTGACAAAGATTCAACAAAATTACAGCCAAATCGAAAAAAAAGCTTTAGCAGTTAGTTACTGCAGTTGAACGTTTTCGAAAATTCATATATGGTCGTCACTTTATGCTACAAACGGATCATCATCCACTTTTAGCATGGTTTAAAACGTCGAATACAAAAGATCTATAGATACATGCACAGCAAATCGTGTGAAACGATGGGCTCTTCAACTAATTAGGTACGACTTTGACATAGAATATGTTAATTCCAAAAAATTTAATCAAGCGGACGCTCTTTTAAGATTAATACAAGATATAAAACGAGACGTAATAGACGCCGACCTCAAAGAAGTTGTAGCGCTACAGGAAACAGATACAGAGCTACAACAGATTATCAAGAAATCAGTACAGTTCTTACCTTCAACGGCTCGACAAGAGCTCCAAAGTGCGACATTCAATGATGAAATTCTCGCTGAGGTTATAGATCATTTACAAAACGGATGGCTCAAATCGGACAAAGAGTTAATATTATCGTCGTCGCGATTACTTAGCCATAGTAAATAATATATTAGTAGATAATACATTAATTCTAGATGAGAAACTAATAATTCCTAAACATCTACAGTCTACTGTACTGAAACAACTACATATTGCACATCCAAGTATTCGCCGGATGATACAGCTTGCTCGACGTTATTTCTATTGGCCGGCAATGCATGATGACATCGAGAAATATATAAAAGAATGTAATCATTGCGATCGCATAGCAAGTAACCCAATAAAAGAACCATTACATCCATGGCCAAATCCAGAGAAATCATGGTCATGCATTGATTTCGCAGGCCTGATACACGGACAATGGATACTCATCATTGTCGATAGCTACTTCAAATTCATAGAAGCAGGATGGTTCTCAACAATAACATCGACAGCAACATGCCCAAACTCTTTAGTCAATATGGACCTCCTGAAGTACTAGTTTCAGATAATTCAATTCACTTCAATGGAATTCGTGCAACTGTTCGCCGAATTTAGAATCCTTCACTTGCGTATCCCTCCTGGGCATCCACAATCAAATGGTCAAGCCGAGAGAATGGTCAGAACATTGAAAATGTTTATAGACACAAGTCAAAGTTCACAGTTAGAAATGGAATTAAACAAATTTGTTTACGCATACAATTACACACCCAGTGATGCGATACCAGATCATAAGTCTCCGGTAAAAGTATTCTTTGGACAAGCAAATGAAACAACAATTCGACGTGCATCACAGCGCAAGGTCACGTTCATTCACTATAGGTCAATAACTAATTCAACTCTCCAATGGGCAGCGTATTCCTGGAAAAATTGTTAGGCTGATAGGTAAAGCACTCGCTTCCATCAGCATTAAAGGAGAATTCATTACTAGACATTTCAATCAAATATGGAATCGTCCAAAGAAACAGGAAAAGAAATCCAAAACGATTAGCAAAGATCTATTACTTTTCGGAAAAGAATCTCCGGACCGGCAGAGAAGCATAGGTGTGGTCGATGTGCTTGAATCTTCTATTACTACTTCAGACTCAGTTCGCGAAAAGAAGATATAATATTAAGGCACAATGATTTTAACATTATATGAAAATCAATAATAAACAAAACACAAATAATTTCTCTTTAAAAATTATTAACAATTTAATTGCACTATGTATATTATATATCATATATATTATATATTTACATATTGTGACGTGACGCCTGGCGGTCTGTCACAAGGATCGCGAGATCTGATTAAGAGTAATTTTGGGCCTTCGTTCTCCCCTGATTTAGGGAGAGAGAGAGAGAGAGCGGATATTAGAGGCGTGAGTAGACTCGCCTCCCTTGCGTAGATTTATTTAATTGCGACAATAAAATTAGGATTAAGCGCGAACGTGATGGACGCATGCGGGATCTCACCCGGTGACTTGACTCGGCGAAGAAGACCAGGCCTAAAAGAATATGGGGAAGCACCGACTAAAAGGAGAATGTCGAGCTAAGTACGTTTAAGAATACTGCTACCGCCCCTGTAAACCTCCATATGTTCAGCAGGAGGAATAATCACAGGAACCTCGAAACGGAGCCAGTTGCGGTTCGGCCGGATTAAGCGCTACAAAAAAACTATAAAAGTCACGGCGAGCGGCTACCGGAAAGACTTACACCGGGCTTTAACTGGAGGGCTGAAAAAAAATCTGAGAGGAGACAGGATTGCGACAGGCGCAGATAAGGCCCTGAAGGCCGCAGGATTTATTAAGACCCGTGATGATCCTGAGAGTTGCGGAAGCGCCACAAGTGGCTTAGTTACGTGTTAAATTGCCGGCATAATTCCGACGGACCTTCTGCTCGTCACTGTTCGGCGGACCGGCGAGCAGTACGATGGCCAAGAAGCATTGATTTTTCGTGCGAATGCCGAGAGCGCCGAGGACTTCACGGAGGGACGGGTTCCGATAGCGCACGAGCTCGATAGCGTACGAGTTGTTGCTAATTGGTCAGTTAGAACACTAGGACCTTCTGATTGATCAATTGTGCTGGTTATTTTAAGCATCTGGCGATATGTGTGGTTGTGTGCTATCGGGCTCGTGGGCTAACGGGACCCTCCCTTCACAGAGTCATCGGGGAGATGAGCGTCGACCCCATCAGGCCGTTTTATCGTTTACGTTGCCAGGTAGCAAATAGCTCGAATAGGGGTCGGTGCCGAATTGCTGCCGTCATAAAATTCTTTTTAGAAATTAATCCTTGCTTTCGGTAATTGCATATTAGAGTACGACGACATACCTTGTTCGAGCTCAAGTAAAATTAAGTGCCTTTTTTCCCAGGTAAGCGCTGACAGTCAAACTAATTGTCTTTTTTTGTATTGTTATGAAAATCTTTGGCAATGATAATTTTCGATACAACGAACTCACACACAAAGGATGATTACGATATTCGATAGCCGGCAATTGAGTTGCGGCGTCGACTCGCATACTTTCGAGACTTGAATCGTTGATATTTTGTAATTGTTAATTATCTTTTGTAATTGTTTGCATTTTGTTCGATCGTTTATGTTACGTAATCGTTCAATTATTTCATTAACGCAGTAGATCCACACTTTAATAATCGACTTACATCAATAATCGATTCTTAATCACGCGTTCGACGAATTGATCTAATGTCATAATTCATTATTTTCGTTCACAACAGACGTATCCCATTAATAGAGCCAACATCGCGGTGTCCGTTATTAAAGATTCATTTGAAATTCGTGGCTGCCGAAGTGGCTCTAACAAGTCTGTTGCGGATTGAGATAACATCCGTATCATTTGTCATTAATAGATTTAAATTCGCACGATCAAGAGCGAAATCTCGATCATTGATAATCAATGGAATAAAGCGCCACGCGGCAGCACCGGCCTATAGATGATAATGATATATCTAACTCGCGAAATCCCTACAGGGTGCGACGGATATCATTATCAGCAAGCCGCGTGCGCCCAATTAGAGCGCTTCACGGTGAGTCGATCTAGCCAATGTTCTCGCGACAAGTGTCGACTATTTTCATGACATGCATCTATCAATGTCGTTTAGTTTCCACTTTCTTCCTTTTTCTTCGTGGAAGAGCCGTCGACGGGACAGGACGTGACTTTACGTGCTCGTCGTCTCACGAGAATAGTTCATAGTCGAGATCGCTAATATTCAAGTGAAATCGCGAGCAGGTTCGTGTCGCACTCGGCATTTAGTTCAAGACGGGAGGGTCCCGTTAGCCCACGAGCCCGATAGCACACAACCACACATATCGCCCGATGCTTAAGGTAATCAGCACAATTGACCAATCAGAAGGTCCTAGTATTCTAACTGACCAATTAGCAACACGTGCGCTATCGGGTTCGTGCGCTATCGGAACCCGTCCGTTCAAGACATAGCCGGATCATTCGTGTAAGATGGGCGATTCGTACGTTCTCAAAGAATGATTCTCCATTGCTTGCACTCACAAGCCGGTTGACGTCGTACGTCCCGTCAAGTCTCTCATTAATTGCAATCACGTTTCTCTCGGTTTCGCATTCTCGTGCGATCACGCACCAAGAGCGTGATCGCTGTGATTGGATATTCTCGAGTCCTGCAACGGACGATTCAAGGATTTACGCACAGGAGTGCGTACTCAGCGCGTTCGGCCAAATCGTGTCCAGCAACGGACACGACAATTAATTGTATAATATCGTGATAACCGTCGTCGGCAGCCATTTTGTGCGCCCATTATCGGGTCCTTCTGCTCACGTGTCATACATGTGAACTCTTTGTGCGGCTATTGTGTGTCCATGGACGGGCACTTCTCGTATCACGTGTCAAGCGCGTGAATATGTGCGATTTACTGTAACTCTTATGCGTATAAATACTAGATGTGTACTCTCACGAAACTTCAGTATTGTGTGATCTGTGATAATTTCTGTAAATAAAGTGTATTGTGCAATTAACATTCGATCGCCTACTTTCGATTCGATACTGGTTTAAATCACAAAATCTTCCAACCCACCAGTCAGAGCGCGACACCACCCTATCCTGAACAAAGTCTCGTTTAACGCGGAATTTTGGGACTTTTCTTTTACGCTTCCTTTCTGCCGCATGATACGTGATACAGCGGTGATCGTTCTTGAATACTAGCCCGTCGCTGCCAGCTAATAATCCATTAATCGATTGTATAAAATCTTTCAACATCTACACGAATCTGTCTGATACGGAAAATTATCCATATGTTAAACATATTACTTTTTTTTTACTATAATTCTGTTTTATTTACAGCCATCTTGTATTCTCGATCCTTCCTTGGCAATTATTAAAACGGACCGCCTCCTCTGCCAATTTCGAGACGAGGCTAGCCGAGCGTCCGCCGATCTTTTTGAGAGCTTTGCATTTTTTCGTGCGTACGGCCGATACCGAGAATTTTTATTAGAGTGGTGCGGATTATCGCACCTGGAGCCCATACTGGAATTTTGAGAGAGACATTTTTCTTTCTATAAGAGGATCGCGCCGAGTGTACCGTAGACCAATGTCACCGGTCATACATTGTTTTCAGTTTAAAATAACGGTCACAATATATAAAAGAAAAATAATTAAATTTTATTTATTTATGTATTATGCAAGTTATATTTATAATTATTTATTTATATTTATAAAATAAATATATTTTTATTTTTATATCTGCATTATATATGATTCCAATAATTTCCACTTTATCTTTTTTTATTATATTTAATTCGATATAATCTTTGTTTGTAAAATTTATAATGTGTATTTCTATTTTATATGCATCAGTCAATGAACCGTCCAATAATTTTGTTCAATTTATTATACATTTCAGCGAAATTAGGTTTAATATGCTTTCAATACTGTAAGATAAATATATTTAAAAAATTAATATTAGAAATATTATACATATATTACATATTAGGTACATATTGTGACGTTGCCGTCGTCCACCCGCTAAAAAAGACTGCGTGGCGCGAACCTAGCGGCCGCGCCAGTCGAAATATCGAGAGCCCCGCCGGGATTTGCAGAGAGGCGAGCGCGTTCGTTTGTAACCAATATTGTTATTATTAATTATTGTTGTCCAAATTATATGGGAGGGTCCCGTTAGCGCACGGTGCGATAGCCCACATCCCGATAGCACACGAAAAATTGAACACAATTCCCGATAGCTCACGTCCCGATAGCACATCTACCCGATAGCGCACCAACTTTACACCAAGTACAACTTTGCACACGAAGCGAAGGGGACGGGGTGGGTGCGGGAGGGAGGGCCGAAGGCCCCCCTTGCACCCCGTGTGTGTGTGTGTGTGTGTGTGTGTGTGTGTGTGTGTGTGTGTTATGTATCTTTGCATGCATAGTTATACTTGATGCGCTATCGGGTTGGTGCGCTATTGAGTTGGTGCGCTATCGAGACGTGGGCTATCGGGACGTGGACTATCCGCACTGTGCGCTAACGGATCCCGCTCAAATTATATTGTTTCGGGTACCATAAATCATTGCCAGCAATACAGAAAAATAAGTTAGCAAGAGGAACAACATCGCTGAATCATCACTGACAACAGCACGGGCCGAGGAAAACAAGGATCGGCGATACTCGCACAGCCCCGCACAACTTCGGTCCATCGGCCCAGCATCACAGGGTCGGCCGGCTACGATGGGCGTCAAAAACATCCCGCAATGGGTCTGGGTCTCATCCGGGAAACCCGGAAATTCTCTATCCTCCACCGGCAAACGATGGAGGCAGCAAGCATTGGGGACGACGGGAAAACTCCCGAACATCCTGCCTTAAAATAATCGTAGCAGCAACGGATTGCCAGAGACGTGGGACCATGGATGCATGATGCGCCCTTGCACCACGCTCAAAAATTCGAGCGCGTCGGAAAGGTCTTAATAGCAAATAAAGCTTGTGAAAAATTACCTTCATCTTGTGAACATTTGATTAAAGGAGTTGCTACTTATATTTCGGACAGTGCAAAGAGAAGTGCAATTTTAGTTGAAATTCAGGATTTTTAAATGCAGAACGACATAAAATATTAAAATTATCTAATGCTAGATGGCTTAGTTTTCACAAATGTGTCATTAGACTTCTTGAAAATTGGGAAATTTTGAAAAATTATTTTGTTTTAGCTGTAATGGAAGACAAATTAAAATCTGCAGAGACTGTTTTAGAACATTTAAATGATAATTCTATTAAAGCATATTTATTATTTTGGAAATATTTTTTGAATTTTTTTAACAGCTTTAACGCTTTATTTCAGTCTCGTAATATTTTAGTACATAAATTATATGATAATAGTCAACAAATAATATTTCAGTTTGCTCAAAATTTTGTAAATTTTGATGTTTTAAATAATATTTGTAATTTAGATTTAAATAATAAAAATAATTCACAATACATAGATAATGTATATGTGGGACCGGAATGTGAAAGCTTTTTAGAAAATTTATCTTTAGAATGCGCACATGAAATTAGATAAAAATGTTTAGATTTTTATATTACTGCAGTTTAAGAAATGCTGAAACATTTACCGTGTACAGATATATTTTTTAAACAATTAACATTTCTGGATCCTCAAATTATTTTATATAATGAAATAAAATTAGAGATTTGACTTCTATTGCGAGTAGAACAAATTAATTTAACACAATTAGCTTTTGAATGGAGGATTTTACCATCAATTTTTGATGAACAAAAAAAAAAGAGTTAGCTTCTTTAGAAATAGATGAAATGTGAAAAAATATATTAAGTTCTAAAATTTTGACGGGACAAAAATATTTCCAAATTTAGAATCTTTAATTTTAATCGTTCTTTCGCACTCTAATGCTGAGGCCAAAAGAATTTTTTCTATAGTAACAGATGTAAAAAATAAAAAACGAAATCGTTTATCTAATGACACAGTTTCCGCGATTTCTATAGTTCGGTCCAGCTTTCAAGACGAAGGTATTAATTGTACAAATTTTGAAATCGATGCAAGGCATTTAGAACTGCATAATACGCGAAATTTATATGGAGAACAGCGCACATCTGATAGTTTTTAATTTTTTAATATTCTTATATGTTAAATATTATTTTGCATGGAAGCTGTTGTATTATATACATTTCATATTTTACCATTAGACTATGGAGCTATTTTCTTCAATGCATGCTGCATATATGTTATTATTTTTCAGAGTTTATATATTTATTTTCTATATTAATATAAATCTTATATTTCTGTGCAATATTTATGTGCAACATTTTTATTTTCTTTATATGTTGAGTTTTTGTTATTATTTTTAATAGAATTTAAAAATGTTATATATAACTTAATTTAAAACTAAAATTATTTAACGAATGTGATATGTGTAATTAAAATGTGATAAATTAATGTGATAATATAATGGAAATTATTAGCATTTTAGTTTTAGAAATTTCATATTATATTTAAGATTATAATTATAATAATACTTAACCTTTTAAGGAGTGGTCGAAATATCGACCACCCATAGGACACAAAATATTTGATGTTTTCCTACGTAATTTGATGCACTGAACACGAAAAAAACAGTATTACGTCTCGCAAAAATCATCTTCAATGTGAATGTAAGGCCGAAAATTGAAATTATCGTTAATTCCTAGCAGGTTAGCACTTGGTTTTTTTCTTTCTTGTGGAGGATTTCTTACTATTATAATTATTATTATAATTATTATAACGTATATAATAATTGGGTATATAATAATGGGTATATCAATTTTGAGGCCGAAAAAGCAACAAAAATAAATTTAATCTTGAATTTTGAGGCCGAAATAGCAACAACAATAAATTTGACTTTGAAATGCGATTTTCAAAGTCAAGTATGCTTCCAAGATTTTTTTCACAATTTTTTTTGTATTCAGCGCATCAAATTACGTAGGAAAATACCCTCAAATCGTCAAACTAAATTTTTTTACAGTGGACTTTCTGTTACGGACGGGACTAGTCGATACATCGACCAGCAATTTGATCGGATATGCCACGTGAGAAATTAATTGATTTTATGTACAAATTTTGTATAAAAAAAAAAGTCAATTTCAATGTAAAAATCCCCGTCCTTAAAAGATTAATTATAGTTTAAAAATTAATTATAAATATTTTTATATTATTTTATAAAGTTAATTAATTTTTGTTGTTTTTTATATTAATTAATGAGTAATTTCTTAACATATGTAATATATTATTTCTTTATATTTATATATAAAAAAGATATTTATTTATTTATTTTAGAAATGTATTTTTGTTTTATGAATACTAATAAGGTTTTTGGCAGTTTTCCTTATCCTTGCAACAAATGTTGGTATTTTATGATATTTCTGCCAAATAAATTATTTTTTGTTAATATAAAAATTGTTTGTGTTTTGTTTTTATATCTTTTTCTTTTTCAGCTTAATTAAATTTTTGATAATAATATATATAATAGTGTGGTGTTGATCGCTCGTAAAAAATTTTCTAAACATTTTCCTTCAGAAATTTACTTAAGGGCGACCATTCTTTTACATCTATTAGATATTTCGTTAACGTCGCGTTCGCGGCGTATGCGCGAAAAAATCACCCGGCCTACCATTCAACCCATTTCGTAAACAAATCCTGTATCACTAAGAGGTACGCGAAGCCGTCCCTGCTCGGAGGGAACGGTCCCATTATATCCGCGGCCACGACGATCCACGGCGTTTCGATTTTTCGTTGTCCCATTAATCTGACCGGGACATCCTGCTCAATCTTGGTCCTCTGACACGTATCGCATCGGCGAACATAATCGGCGACGTTTCGGAACATACGTGGCCAGAAATACTGGATGGCCAATCTCCTATACGTCTTCTCTACGCCCAGATGACCAGCTCGCACTGGGTCATGAGTCTCTCTAATCATTGCGGGACGTGACTCCCTCGGTATCACCAGCTTCCACTCATCTAGATCGTCAACCACTGGCGACACGACAGCATTCGGCTTCCGATAGTATAACCTATCCTCCACTACTTTCCAACGTGGATATCTTTATGGATTTTCTCTAACCTCTCGTATTCGATTGACATACCAGTATTCCTGGATGACCGCGACAGCGCACCGTTCTCTTCCATCGATTCATACATTCGCGACAGCGCATCGGGGACGTGATGAAGAGCCCCCTTTCGATGCTCGATCGAATAATCGAATACTCTAACAATTCTAAAGCCCATCGTACCAATCGGCCTGTGGGGTTTTTTAAGTTATGTAACCAACGCAAACTACTATGATCTGTAATCACCTTGAAACTGTACTCTTCGAGATACGGTCTAAACTTCTTGATAGCCCATACGACATGCTAAACATTCCTGCTCGGTGATGGAATAGCGTCTTTCGACCTCCGATAACGCTCTACTCGCGAATGCGATGACATGTTCTACTCCGTCCGTTCTTGAGCTAACACCGCGCCTATTCCTACCGTGCTCGCGTCCGTTTATAGAACGAAGGGTCGGCTAAAGTCTGGACACGACAGCGTAGGGGAAGAAGAAATACTCCCCTTAATCGCTTCGAAAGCAGCCTGCTCTCACCCCCCCCCCACTCCCAAGCGACGTTCTTCTGCAGCAATCGAATGAGCGATTCTAAGCGCATAATGCGGGATGAATCGTCTGTACGATGCTATACCGATAAAACGTCTCTGCTGTTTGATGTTTCTAGGTGGCGAGTAGCCTATAATTGATTGTGTCTTGTCTTGTCTACTCTGAGCCCTTCTTATTGCACCAAAAAGCTTAAGTATTGCACTTGCGATCGGCAGAATTTATTTTTGTCAGGGTTGATGGTCAGATCCGCTTGGTTTATCCGGTCAAACACTCGTCCTAACCATTCAAGGCTCCTCGAACATCCTGGTGACGACCACAATATCATCGAGGTACGCGAAGGTGTGTGACTCCATTTCCGCCCGGAAGTGTTGTCGACCGTCCATCGATTATGAAAGTTGTGGGGATCCCGCGACCGGTGGTAATGTTAATTGAGTGAGCGTAAGTATAAGCGTTCATCCCTCTGAGGGCCGAGTTTGCGCTCGTGTACACGAAATGCGCGTTTTAGAGCGGTGGCTCGTGACGAGAAGAACTCTCTCGACAGAAAAGGGTGAGTACCTTCGAAAATATCGCGGCGGACTGGGGGTTACACGATCCAAAACGAACCTCGATTCCCGAGCATCTATCTCTCCGTGCGTTTCGTCTTTCGACTCGCGGTCAACCGCCCGCGGGCGTGCGAGCGATCGGCTGTCGGAGGCGCTGGCTGTCGACGTCCCGTCGTGCCGTGTGCGTACAGGTGTGAACGTCTCGCAGACCACTCGGGAATGCGGGAGGGTCCCGTTAGCGCACGGTGCGATAGCCCACGTTCCGATAGCACACGAAAAATTGAACACAATTCGATAGCTCACGTCCTGATAGTGCACCAACCCGATAGCGCACCAACTTTGCACCAAGTACAACTTTGCACGCGAAGTGAGGGGGACGGGGTGGGTGCGGAAGGGGAGGCGAAGGCTCCCCTTGCATCCTCCGTGTGTGTGAGTGTCTTTGCATGCAAAGTTGTGCTTGGTGCTTGCACTAACGGATCCCGCTCCGGGAATGCAACCGGCCGAAAGATCTCGCGCCACGTAGCAACTTTTATGCGTTTTTACAGTCTCTAGTCGGATTTGAACCGCTGTAATTTTGCGCTATACGACTCGTTGATTACAGGATGTACTTTGTTGGTCCGATCCGCGGAATCGAACACAATGAATTACATTTCTGTTCTTTCTGTGCGTTATGTTATCTTGTCTTTATTTCTTTCTCTGTAATTATTATATTCTACTCACTTGATTTTGTTCTCTTTTCTTCTGACTTTCGGGGTCGATTTATACAATATAAATTTGTATTTTAACCAACTCCCAAAAACGTGTTCACGCTCTCTTTTTTTTGCATTCCTCGCTTCCTTCGAAAAATTATTATGTCCCCTCTAGACCCTGCCTCTCTAGGTGAGCTAGTCGGCCCGTGGCGAGACCGGCTAACGTTTTTCGCGTTCTTTGGCATTTAGCAAAAATTGATACGTGAAAGACCGTATCTGGCGTCCAACTTCGAGATATCAAGATGGATCTCGTTTCACCGCGGCTCACGCGCGAACACCCTCCATCCCTGTTCCTCCGAACACGAGTATACTATATTCGCTCTGTATTTTGACGGCGTTTTCGTTTCCCTTCGCGTTCTCCTCCCTAACACCTCCGAGGAAAAATTATAAAATTGAAGAGAAAAATAAAACGTCGCAATATATACATATATATATATATGTGTGTGTGTGTGTGTGTGTGTGTGTGTGTGTGTGTGTGTGTGTGTGTGTGTGTGTGTGTGTGTGTACAATATACAGGGTATCAGAAAATTTTTGACCTTAACGAAGTAAGGAGGTAGATTGGCTCAATTAAAATGGAAGGACCTCTTTGTTTTGTGATTGTCGCAATAATTAACGAAAAATTAAATAAAGAAGTTTAGCCAATGCGCGTGGCTAGAGCATACGACAGCGAAGGCGATCTGAATGTAACATAATGGCGGCGCGCGGCGAAGTGATGATTGGGTGGGAAGGAGCCTTCGCCACACGCTTACACACTCGTTGCTGCTCCCCTCCCCAATCACCGCTTCACCGCGCGCCGCCATTATGTTACAGTCAGACCGCTTTCGCTGTTGTGTGCTTCTAGCCACGCGCATTGGCCGATCTTCTTTATTTAATTTTTCGTTAATTATTGCGACAATCACAAAACAATAGAGATCCTTCCTTCTTAATTTGAGCCAATCTACTTCCTTACTTTGTTAAGGTCAAAAATTTCCTGCCATCCTGTGTTTAAGAACGCGTCTCAATGCTCGACATCATTCAAAATTGACGCGTCAGCTGACGCACTTATTCACGCACGCGTTGAATGATGCGCAAGAACGCGCGCATAGACAAGACGCGCGCCCAATGACATTCCGTTTTACGACCGTTAAAAACGGGTGTCACACGCTGATTAGAAAATCTTCTCTGGCTTCCAGAAGATTCTAACCCGCGCATCTTCCGAATAATAACGGTCAGACCCAGCAAAGAAACTTCTGGAACAGAGATAACAAAACCACTCGATCAACGACCCGCCGTATCAATCGTTAACGACTATTCTTCAGTAACGTGCGCACTTTTCGCGACTCCTTTTTTTTCTGAACACGGACACGGCAACGAACTAGGAATTGATTTTGATGATTAACATTTAATCATAAATCGTGAAACACATTTATTTCGTTTGGATTGTTAATTAATGTAAAGAATTATATCGTTTAAACTCAAGTGAATCTAAGTGTTATTTTTCTTAATACATCACCACAGCCAGAAAAGCAACTGCAGAATTCCTCAGACTTCTTCTTGCACACCCTGTATATATACAGAGTGTTTCAGCTATCATGCGCCAAAGAAAAATCATAAGCAGTCTCGCTGAATTGAACTAAATAGTCTTATATCATTTGACAAACAACCACGTAAACCGATTTATCATGATTTACCGATTTTAAAAATTTAGATCTCGAATTATATAGATTTGAAACCTTTCAAATTTGTAAAGCTTTTCAATTTGAACTTAGTTTCCAAATCTTGATTGCATAGGTAGAGCAGAGAATATAATTATTATAAAGTTTTAAATGAGAATTTCGACTTACAATTAGAGGGGTACCGATTCACCGTAATAACAGACCACCAGTCCCTCAAGTGCACCTTTTTTTTTTTATATCGGTGGGGAAATGCTTGATGCATATCCGCGATCCTTAGGAAAGGATTATGTGGGACTCCCCTATTTAACGGGTATACCCACTAAAACTCCACCGGATGCCTACTCGGGTGTTAGGGGGAAGGACCGGGTACACAGAGCGATGTCTACCGGACGTCCTCCCTCCAACCCTTCTTGGTGAACGGACACCCTCCGAACAAATGGAAGGGAGGAGGGGTTCGTCCACACCGTCGCGTTGAATGCGGCGGCCGTCTCTGTTGTGGCGCAGAGGAGCATCACTTCCGCCACACTCCCTTGGTTGTTGGGGAATGGATCCGGGATCCGAGTTCGCCCGCTCGGCCCCGGATCCATCTGGAGGTGGCATGTTGGTCCCCCAGTTCTCCTCTTCAGGAGTCGCCTAGTGCTGGGAGCTGGGGCATCACATCCCCAGTTCCTAGGCGACTCCACCTTTTTGTCCGGAATCGCTTCTGCACATTTATAAATTTTTTGGAAATTGTTTTCAGCTAATATTCTGAAATGTGTATTTAATTCTATGTAATTTTGAAGCTATGGAGATTGAGAAAACTGTAAAATTTGTATTTTTTGTGACGCGAAGGCCGTGTCGCGTCATTGCTGCAGGTTGCGGTAGTGTATCACGTAACGCTTCTTATCGTATAGCGTTGCAAGCAGTTTGCATTCCCGCTTGTCAGATGGTTTGTCGCGTGTCGGGCAAAACGATAGGTCAGTGTGCATTGTGAAGATGTTGCGGGTACTCGGGATCGACTTCGAGGATATAGTCTGTACGGAAACGAACGATCGTCGAACGGAAATCGAACGGAAATAAACGACCGTCGAACGGTAATTGAACGCTCGTCGAACGATCATCAAACGCTCATCGAACGGTCATCGAACGGAAATGAACGGAAATTGAACGCTCGTCGAACGGAAACGAACGCTCGTCGAACGGTTGTCGAACGGAAACGAACGCCTGTCGAATGGTCATCGAACGGAAATGAACGTGACGTGTCAGCAAGTACGCGTGAGCAAGTACAAGATCATCTTTGAAAAAGGTTTCACGCCAAATTGGACGATCGAAGTTTTTAAGATTGTCGAGGTGCAGAAAACTAATCCCGCGACATTCATACTCGAAGATTCGCGGGGAAATCCCGTCGCTGGAGGATTCTACGCATACGAGTTACAACGCGTCGCTAATTCCGGTATATCTCGTGGAAATAATTTTGTGGGAAAAGGGTGATGACGTATACGTGAAATGATTGGGAATGGATAAGTCATACAACTCTTGGATCCATAAAAATAATGTATTGTAAACATTTATTGAAACATAAAATACGTGTAAAATATATAAAATTTATAAAAATATAAAATATATAAAATTCATAAAAGTTAAAATATAAATATAAATAAATATAAATATAAAATGTATAAAATATATAAAAATACAATATATACATGGTTATGTACAAAATATACAATAAACAAAATATATATTTATTTACAAAGGTATCCTATAATATCCCCACGGTAATGTATCGGTGGTTTTGAGTACGATATACCGCTTATCGTCGTACGGGCAGAGCAATTTTTGTCTCGCGGATCGTGTATACTTGTTTGGTTTAGATCGTATACACGACTGCTGACGCGTCATTTCAATCTCTTCGTTCAAGCACCGCGTGTAATCGTCAAACGTTATCGTTCTCGCGACAACGTTGCTCTTGACGCCTTTGACTTTCTTCGTATCCTTTTTCCCATTTACTCGTAACGCGTACATCTTTGCCCTGACCCAAAGTTTCCAGTCATTATGATGCCGTTATTTTCGTCCTTCATTAGACCCGGTATCTTTTTATTCTGCGGTATACCGTACACATTGTCCATCGCATAATCGCTCGTATCAAATCTAGCAATGTCGCGCTTCATATTCTCATATACGTCTTCACACTCAATGTGATATATGAGACTGTCCGTATCGGTGTACATTACCCGGCATTTGTTGCGATACATTGGCGTCATATACTCGTGATGAAATTCGTACAAACATGTCTTGGATATGTCGAGTATGCACATACCAACGTAAATCGGTTTGTTAATTCCCTAGAATTTCACCCAATTCACCACAGCAATAAGATTTTCCGAAAAAACGCTTCTGCTGTGGAAATTTGGTTTCGCGATCATCGCCTCTGCGCCGTATCGTCCGTCCCACTTTGTTAATAATTTTACATCGACACGATTGCGCACATTTTCTATCGTTTTGCCAAACACCGCATTGTTCATTAATTTATATAAATTTTTTTCGAAATCATTTTTAACCAATGTTCTGAAATGTGTATTTAATTCTATGTAATTTCGAAGCCAAAGATTGAGAAAACTGTAAAATTCGATGTATTTTTTGTGATGCGAAGGTCGTGACGCGTACACTGCTGCAGATTGCGGTAGTATATCACGTAACGCTTCTTATCGTATAGCGTTGCAAGCAGCTTGAATTCCCGCTTGCCAGGTGGTTTGTCGCATGTCGGACAAAACGGTAGGTCAGTGTGCACATCGTGAAGATGTTACGGGTATTCGAGGTCCACTTCGAGGATGTAGCCTGTAGGCGAATCTAGCGCGATGGACGATACGTCAAAATTGGACACGTCGTCGACCCATCGAAAATCGGGCATAGGGCAATGGTTGACACATTGCCCATCCGTATAAATTATTTACATCGAAATACATCAAGTACGATGATGGTTTCGATGAATCGTACGACTCCATGTACTTGTTATTAACGCGAGCGTATCTACTCGAACATTGACTCAGACCGCCGCGTATACCACGTTCGATGAACATAACCATGTCGATGTCTGTGAGCAGTTCGAACGTGATCTTTGTATGTTTCAACATGGCGTCCCACGTATAGCCGGGGAGAGTATAATAATACTCGGAGTCGAGTCCGTAACTTTCGATACATTTATCTCGAAAGTTTTCAAAAATGTCTGCTAATAACAAGACATCGATTTTGAGGTACAAGTCGCTATATTCGCCTAGCGTCCGAATGGAGAATCGCGTCCAGACGTTCTCGGTGTGCGCGTAATCGCTCTCGGATACAGTTTCACCGGTCAAGGAACTGTAAAATGATTCACGCGGTGGTAAACACGTATCTTGCAACCTGTCAACGGAATCGATGTATTCGTACGGAAATACACCTTTTCGCGTTAACAAATTGAAATTTTCTATAGATAAATTTTGAAATTCCGATTTTAAAATTTTAAGTTTATCTTTATCCAAAAATGATGCCAATTTATCAAGACTCGATGCGAGAAATTTGAATGAATCGATGAAACGTAATTTTATATGATTTTTTTGATTCTTCTTCCATACAAACATTTTTAGTAAACGAAATATATTTTTCCTTAGTGATCGGTAGTAACTCGATTTTCCCTTCAAACGCTGTGGCTATTTCCTCGATAATAAAGTGTGAATCGTAACCGGATAAATTGTGAAAAACTATCGGAATACAAAAAGATTCTTTATAATTTAGATTGCAATTTGAATGCGCGGGACCTCTATACCGCCCGATCAGATGGCAATGATCGCGAACGCGTGTATCGTCTTCCGCGAACGGTTTTTCGCATATATGACATTGAGTGGCTATGGAATTTTTCCCACTCATCGGACGTTAAATTTACCATAGGGACATTTGTTTTTAAAATATTTTTTACACATAATGCTAAATTTTTAAGGTCTGCGGCAAACCATGCTATACAATCGGCGCTACGATGTGAATGATACGCCGATAAAGAACGAACAATATACATAATAAGCTAAACTAAATACCCGATGGTATTGGTACAATTTTTCTTCCTCCGACTTGGCCAGGACATATTCCAAATCGGCGTACACGATGAATGGTATCCGCTCCTTCCGATTAAGGTTGTTGAACTCGAGCCACTTGTCCTTGTCGCTCGGCAATCGGACAGCGCAGTCGTTCATCTTTCCACAGTCGACTGTATGCGACTGCAACTTGGCGTCCGAGCTAAAATAGTGTAGGCATCTGTAAAAGAAAAAAATTTTAATTAAGATTAGAACAATTGGTTATATAAATTATAATTAGTCAAATAAACTTACCGGTCGCAGATATATCTTTGACCATTGTGTTTGCTCAGCTGCGAGCTCACTAGCCGGGATAAATTTTTAATCCAAGCAAAATGTCCCACGCTGTTGTCATCTTCCACGTACAGCAAGTTGACATGCCTGTCCCGCTTCTGGTCCGAAAGACGTATCGGGACAATGCTGTTCTTGTCTTCGATGCCGTACACATTGATTGAAATGTCATTTGTAAGTTCAAATTTCTTAATCTGATTCACAGTCACCGGAAAGTCAATGTCCCGGAGATTCAACACTGTCGCGTAATGCGGGTATGATGATTCTCGTTCCGCGTTCCTTTCGGCGGGATACAGAGCGGCGACTACTACCCACGCGAAACACGCATTGTCTTTTGATTGCACGTTAATCACCGCTCTTTTCATCATAATCTCCCGCGGCAATTTAATGTAACATCCCGCGCGCAAAGGATTATACTTGTTTATATTTACAGTCAAGTTCAGTATTCGCGACAATGCCCATCCGCTATCGTGTTCCTGAAACTCTTCCAGAGACGCTAGGGTGGGTTCGATGACGCGGCGCTCGTACCACTCGCGTAAACTGGACGAAAGAGTTCATAATTTCTCGTGTTTATACTTTTATTCGCGTGTTTATCACCCGACACAAATTCGCCATTAAATATAGTGTTCACTTTCACATTACAGTGTTTTTTCATAACGTCATGCACATGTTCCAACACAATGTCTTTGGCGTCATCGAGAAATTGGCGCGGTTCGATGTGATTATAGTTTATCACCGCACCAGTCAATACGCGGCTCTCGAACGCCGTATCAATCTCGCGCCACACAAGTCCATTTTGATGTGCACTATACTCCGGCACTCGGGTACGAAACGTCCACGTAGCGAATTTTTCAAACCTTCGAGGCGCGCGATCCGAGCAATCAGTGATTGTCGATTTCCAATCGATAATCACGGTCGCTTGAAGCGACTTTGCTCTTCCAACGACTCGATGTACTCATCGCATCGTTGCTCCCACACAATGTAGTTTTCCAGCGAATCAAGCAAAGCGGATTGCTCTCGCAAAATTTGCTCCTCCATATTGCTAACACACACTTGCGAAATTTAGTTTCTAATGGCTGTCCTGATGCACTTTAGCTACTGGTGGGGTGCGCCTCTTTATCATGATTTATATTCTCCTGCATTGTTTTATCATCGAACATTCTAGAATGATTTCATCTTACAAAAAATTCCCCGTAGTACCATGTGCAATCTGATCTTGAAAATTTCGCGTTTTGTCACGTACATTTGAAAAATCTAACGTGATTGCATCAGGGACAGCCGTACATCGGCGCTCGATTTTAACGCATTCAGCTAAATCTTTGTCTAGGGATGATGCATGTCTTAATCTTGGCGGTTATTTTTTTCGCGTTTTGCCACGTGCATTTGAATAATTTTGACGTGATTGCATCAGGAGCAGCCATACATCGGCGCTCGACTTTAGCATATTCGGTTAAATCTTTGTTTTGATGCTGATCTTAACCTTGAAAATTTCGCGTTTTGTCACGTACATTTGAAAAATCTAACATGATTACATCAGCAGGAGCAGCCGTACATCGGCGCTCGATTTTAGCTAAATCTTTGTTCTGAGGATGATGTCATCGCAGCCATACATCGGCGCGACAAAATTTTAGAGGAAATTAAAATGTTGCGTCAGCAATAATCCCCTCTACATCGCAATTTACGATACTATTTGAATTGATAATAATCCTAATACGATTGTGGTATTGCATCAATCGCGCGTATGAAAGGTTCACTGTTGAAGAACTCGATATGAATTTTTACGTTCCGATTCGAAACGATGAAACTCCGCCGTGTAAGAAGCAAAAATGTGACATGTAAGATTTGATTATTTAAAAAATTTTGTTATTTAATAATTGTTTAATATATTGGTCTAATTATTTATATTTTATAGTATTCAACCTCGTCGTACGGCTCGCATACTTGAAAGAAGATACGCTCTAACCCCGACGTCGTACAAGTATTATATTTGGACATTGGAATAAGCGTTGGAGCTGTATCGTACGTAGAGCTGATTCTCGGTGACAATCGAGGCAATCAAATAATATTATCTTTTTCAATGTGGAATTTGTTGATGCAGAAACAAGTAGACGTTGAACAATTTCTACAATCGACTGCTCACCTATTAAGGATTGGAGATTTAACGATTAAAATACTTCAATCGAAAATTGTGAAACTCACATTATGTGAAAATTCTTTATACATGAAACCGCAGACGTTATTACATTTATTTAATTTTGAAAATTGTATCGATCATATGCACAATTGGTTATGCGAGAATACGTATCTCGTAAATGAAAAATTTAAACAATTTGAAACTGTATTACAACGTAACAATATTACTACTGTATGCGATGCTGTAAGAACGATACGTGAAAGTGATGTCTTTAACAGCGAATCATTGATCGATTGCGAATTATTAACATGTGCTGTAAATGATATTCTTTATAATGCGTGCAATAAATAATTATTTTTATTCCATCTGTGATTTTATTTCTTTCCTTCCATGCGAATAAGAATAGTTGACAATTTTTCTCAACACGCTCCGCTAAAGATGTAGAGAAATGCTGAGGTAGATGAGACGCGATGCTCTAGTTGGAATGAGACGCAAGATATTAAAAGATATATAATGAAGAGGAGTCTGCGGCATTAGAATATTATTTCTTTCGTTGTTCTTTGTGTTTCGTTACTCTTGTGTGTGTTTCGTTGATTTCCTGCAATGGCGGAAGAAGAGATTCTTATCGGCAATGATGATCCATATGATGATGATGATTGTTGGATCCCGTTGCGGCGGAAGAGAGATTACTTGATTTCGTTTTTCGTCGGACTAGTGATGAAGAGATTGAGGAATTACTTCAATATGAGCGGAAACAACTTTCAAAGAGGAATCATGAAACTTCAATCGTTCAGTTTATAAGACATCGAGAACTCGGCTTGAAAAAACCTCGCACAAATTTGTTGAGGAAATTTCTCCAATGTCGAGATGCTTATTCGAATTTAGTTCAAATATGTGATACATATTTTTGTATCTACAAGAAAGATCTTAATCATGCTACATTAAAATGTTTTGGAAAGAGACTATGTGAAACATTTGAAACAGTAAAAGAATCTGAAAAATTAGATGAAGCTGATTATGAAAATACACTATTGTGGAAATTGGAAAGGCTGAAGGTAAAAATATTTTTGTTGCTGTGTAATAAATTTAAAACACTTAAAATTATTATGCTTAATTTCAGAGATTACGAGAGGATAAACCGAAACCTGAATTAAAATATAAACTGGTTGTATTGTGTATAGATGAGAATGGAAAATATTACTGGTAACATACCATTTATATTATATCATAAAATATCTTAAAATAAATGATTAAATCTAATGCAATGTATGTCTTTCCAGTTCTAGGACAGATCCCTCTCTACCTGGCGCACCGTCCCCCAATTAATTTTATATTTTTATTATATTTTTTATATTTTATATTTTATTATTATATTCTTATTTTTAAGTACACACACACAAATATGTATAAAACACACACACACAAATTTTAATAAATTTTATATATTAATTTAAAAAAAATATAATTATTTATGCGCCTCTCCCTTGCGTTCCCATCCTTGCGTCTCTCTTACGCTAAGTCTCGCGCTAGTTGTAAGTCTCTGTCTCTCTTTCTCACTCCTGTTAATTATAAGTCTCGCGATATTATCGTTCTCTCTCGCATGCGTCGTCTTCGCGCTATCCTTCTCTCTTTCGCGCGCTAATTGTAAGTCTCGTGGTATTATCATTCTCTCTTTCGTAGGTGCTATCGTTTTCTTTCTCACGCGTTGTTCGCAATATTATCGTTCTCTTTTACATACTCGTTGCCCACTTACCTTTGCGTCGTCTTTCTCACACCTTTGCGTCATCCTTCTCATGTCCTTGTCACACACATAGCGCTATCCTTTTCCCACACGTAGCACTTCTCACACCATCATCTTCTTTCCGCGGATCCCCCTTCACTGCGCGGACCCCCTCGTCCATCGCTCGCGCCGCGGATCTCCCTTTACTGCGCGGATCCCTTCGTCCATCGCTCGCGGACCCTCTCGTCCATCGCTTGCGGATCCCCCTTCACCGCGCGGATCCCCTCGTTCATCGTTCGCGGATCCCCCTTCACCGCGCGAACGCCGCAGTTCCTCCTTCCCCGTGCATGACGTCACTCCCCCCGCATCGCGGTTCCCCTCGCGCCTCACCCCCTGAAAGGACCTGAGTTAAAACTCTCCTAATATCACTACTGAAGCAAATTGTACGCAATCACTTATTTTACTGGGAAACATTGAATAATGTCATTATTTCCCGCCATCTATTAGCGTACGTGAGAAATAACTCGCCAACAGTGAAATAATGTGATCGTGTGGCAATTTGCTATTTCTCGCACGGAAAAGTCGTGCGGAAAGTGCTACTTTGGACGCATGTGTGATATAAAATCTAATAACAACGAGATAACTGCGACGTAACCCGCCAAGCGCCCGTAGAGTGTCTCCCTGGATCTCTCGATCCAGGATCGATAACTGCGTCAATAACGGTGCGTAGGGATGTGCGGCTTCGCAGCCAATCACGCCGCGACACGCGCGATATCCTTGTGTCTTGCCACGTACGAGGTATTCCTGCACTCAGTGCGAAACAGCCCCGAATATTTAAATTTTGGCTGAGGGCCTTGTTGTCGTGGCCCGGTGGAGACCCATCTTTCGTCCTCCACTCTTGAAGGATGATGCCGATCGGGCCTTCGTCCTCCTTTTTCAAATGAGGAGCGACGTGTTCCCCCGTGGCGTCTTGAGGCTCGATTAATCGAGCGCTATTTTCTCTTCCTAATTTGCAATTAACAATTACATATTTTTTCTTCGAAACAACTATGTTTTTTTTTACACCAATTGATTCCTCTCATTATTTTGTACATAAAAGTATTAAGATAAGGTAATCGAAAAATGAATATTTTACTAGATTTTATGGTTTATGTAAAATTAACATATTATTTCAAATATGATTTAAAAAACTTGAATAATATAGCTCGTTAATAATAATTAAAAATCGATAATGGTTACAATTAATTAGCCTAATACGAGCTAAACTGCGGATGATAAGTCACATTAGGTGACATTCTACATTCGAGATGCTATCACCGTAGATCTTTAACACTTCGTGACTGAAGAGATGCAAGTAAGCATCGAAACGTCTCACTTTTAATTGCTTCAATAAATGTGACTGTGATATTGTATTTATTGATTTTTAACTGACCTACACATCATGTGTATCATTCGCAGTTTAGCTCGTATTAGGCATATTATTTCAAGCCTTATAACTCGAAAAGTACTTCACGAAAAAACACTTTATTATAGAACTTTGAAAAGCTCTTGAGATAAACTATAAGAATATGTAATGAAAAATAGCAGGTTCCATTTAAAAAATTGAAGGTAATCTTTACGTGACCTTCAAATGATTACACAAGGTCAAATCAATGACACCATCTTATGTCCTTCTCATAGTCAAAAAACTTTTGTTTTAAACATTTTTTTCTATCTTGCTTACTATACGAGATATTTACGTCCGAAGATTAAAATGGCCCTGTATATATATATATATATATATACAGGGTATATATATTGTGACCGTTAATTTTATTTTGGGCAAGAATTAATTAGGACCGATGTCGTTGGCCCACGGCACACCTTCGGCGCGATTTTTACTAAAATGTATCTCGGAAGTTTTGGGCGCCAGGTGCGATAATTCGCACCACTCTAAAACCAGACTCAGTACTGACCATACGCAATAAAAAAATCTACAAACACTCAAAAGTAATCGCGACGGACGCTCGGCTAGCCCCGTCTCGGAATTGGTAGAGGGGCGGTCCGTTTTAATAACAAACAAGGAAGGATCGAGAATACAAGGTGGCTGCAATTTAAAACAAGAGATTAGTGTAACAAAGATAAATATATTTAATAACGATCACATAACCGACAATGGTCGATGTAAGACAGATTCACGTTTTATTTCAGATGGAATATAATCGATTTGCGTAATATTTATCGGCAGCGACGGGCCCTTCTTCGAACGTAATCACCGCGATATCACGTGTTACTCGATAGGAAAAGCAACATAAAAAGTCTCGGAATTTCGCGCTACGCGAGACGTAATAGAGCCTCGGCAGTCACAAATTCATATTAAATTCTTAATTATTTATGCCGCGATGATAGTTCGATTACTGACGTTCGTCTCTTACAAATCAAAGATGTTAATAATGACGATAGATAAATTTGTCAAATACAAAATCGAGAGGATCGATTCTAATAAGCGTGAGTTAGACAAAGATAAACCTTGAGCGGTAATACAGGCACAACTGACTGAATAATCATACAATAATAAAGATCGGACGCAAACGCGAACAATTAACGGTAATGAAATCTCAAAAGTAAGACCGATAAATCACAAATAAAGTATCGAAAGATTCACGCCGTGGGGATACGCGAGTCGATGCCGCAATGCAACCGTAGGCTATCGAATATCGCAATCGCCTTTGTGTGTGAGTTCGCAAATCGAAAAATTACTAACCACAGAATTTCGAAATATTACATTAATCATTACAAAAATATAAAAATGACTGTCGGCGCTTAACCGGGAGAGAGGGCACTTAATATTATTGTAGCTCGAACAAAGAATGTCAGCCGGCCGTCGCACTCTACTGCGCAATTATCAAAAATGCAAATAAAGGACTCTAAGACGGCAACAATTCGGCGCGGACTCTGTTCGGGCTAACTCTACCTGATACTCTACTAAACGGCCTGAGGAAGTCGACGTTCGTCTCACCGGTGACTCCTATAGATCGCTCGACGCCCTCGGCATCCGCACTTACATAGATCGATAGATTTGGGCCGTCGTACTTTCACGCAGGTCCGCCGAACAGTGACGAGCGGAAGGCAGTGATGCCAGGCGGGTCAGGTTTTTCGCGCATGCGCGACAATAATGGCGGCTAATCAGCGCTGTATCACTAATATCTGGTATCAGGTATCACAACCAATCTTTTATAAGTAATTTTATGTACTTATATTGTGTGTATATTTTATGTATTTTATATTATGCGTAAACACATACACATATATACGCAGATAAAAATGTGTGCCGTTGATTGCTCGGAATAATTTTCGAAGAGAATATTTTTTCGGGCGACCAGCGGCACATCTTTTTATCTGTATTAGATACTTCATTGAGGCCGCGTTCGCTACGCATGCGCAAAAAACCTGACCCGCCTGGCATCACTGGTGGAAGACCTGTCGGAATCACGCCGGCAATTAATTTATAAGTAGGCCACTTGGGGCGCTTCCGCAACCCTCAGGATCGTCGCGGGCCTCAATTGTTCCTGCGGCCTTCACGACCGTACTTGCGCCTGTCGCACCCCGTTTCCTCTCGGAATTTCTTAATTCTTCCGCTGCAGCTCAGTGTGAGATTTCCTTCCGATAGCTGCTCGCCGATATCTTTCTCTGATCTCTTGGTAGCGCTGAATTCGGCAGAGCTGGCTCCGTTTTCGGGATCCCCGCTATTATTCCTCGTACTTGTTGGTTATACGGAGATTTACAGGGGCGACAGCGACAGTTTGAAATAGATGTGGCAAATTTTATAAGGCGGATAAGAATACTTAGCTCGGCGTTCTCTTCCTAATCGGCGCCTCCGCTCGTCCCGAACTTCCTCTAGCTTGGTCTTCTACGCCGGATCGAGTCATCGGATGAGATCCCGTCAATATCCATCTTCACAATCGCTAAATTCTACTCTAATAAATCTCGCAAATACAATTTTACGTTCGAGAGGCGAGTCTACTCTCGCCTCCAATATTCGCCCTCTCTCCCTAAATCAGGGGAGAACGAGGGCCCAAAAGTGTTTCCGGTCGGATCTCGCGATCCTTGTGACGGACCGCCAAGCGTCACGTTACAATATATATATATATATATATATGTCAGGATGAAGATGAAATATATATATATATACATATCAAAATGAAGATGAAACATCGTCAAACTCTAGTCAATCCATAAAGATACGGAATAATAGCTTACGATATAATCGTAAACTATTATAACTTTTTTAAAACATGAATAAGTAACTCCGAATATCCCAGACATACTTTGGACGTATATTTAATGTCCTTTCAATGTTTTATGAAAATCTTGGATCATTGTAAGGACTTTTTTAAGACGTCAGCAAACGTGTCTTATTGCGGTAAAAAAGGCAGATATTTACGGACCTATCGGCATCTTATTAGATGATCTCATTACGATCGCGGGATAATTGACATAATGTCCCAAAGATGTACTTTGGATATATATTTAATGTCCTCTCTATGTCTTATGGAAATCTTGGGCCATCGTAAAGACCTTGTTAAGACGTCCGCAAGATTATCCCATTGCGTAAAAAAAAGTGGACATTTACGTTTTTTCGGAAAATCTTATTGCTGTGGAATTGCGTAAACTCGAGGTGAAATTCTACAAACCGATTTACGTGGGTATGTGTATACTCGACATATCCAAGACATGTTTGTACGAATTTCATCACGAGTATATGACGCCAATGTATCGCGACAAATGCCGGGTAATGTACACCGATACGGACAGTCTCATATATCACACTGAATGTGAAGATGTATATGAGAATATGAAGCGTGATATCGCTAGATTCGACACGAGCGATTATGCGATGGACAATGTGTACGGTACCGCTTCTAAATAAAAAGATACCGGGTCTGATCAAGGACGAAAA
>JAPIVC010000459.1:45000-68032 GCA_030586385.1 Camponotus fellah | reverse complement strand
ATAACTAATCACTTATATATGATATAATATGTGATACAATGAGACTGTGTGCTAAACAACAAATATACGGCACTATGTTGTTTGACAAAACATGCCAACTGCGCTTGCGCGTCGGCCTATTATAATCGCCATATTAGCGTCACTTCGCTCACACCGTTATAGTAAAGCTAATATAGGAGTGTCCAGACCTGTATACAAAACCGTGGGACTGAGCATCGCGGTAAACAGGCGAGCGCCCACTGTAGAGAGAGAAGTACTACATGGAAGGCCTATGTCTATTTCTTTTGCTAGTATCTCATTGGTAATTTTGGTTCCCATTCATCGAGGCGAGAAACAAAATTATCAATGAAATACTAGCAAAAGAGACAGACATAGACCTCCCATATAGTACTTCTCTCTCTATAGCGAGCGCTCGCCTGTCTATCGCGATGCTCAGTCCAGTGAATATGTCGATGCTATTATCTCTTACAATTCTACAAGGTAAACGTTTGTAAAGGACGTCCGCATGGAGGGGGCAAGAAGGGGAATTTGTCGCCCCTTCAAATAAAAAAAGCATATTTTTTCATATAGATAATAAAGAAAAATTAAGTCCATATAAATAATAAAGAAATATTCATATAAATAATAAAGAAAAATTAAATAATAAATATTAAAAATGAAAAAATCCTACGAACGCCCATGTGTATAGCAAATCGCCACGTAATACGATATAATAGGTCTTTTATTCAACATTAAAAGAAAAAAGATAAACTCTGAAATAGTGCAGCCAGTTTAGTCAAAACGAACAGATTTTAGGTAACTTATATGACCCCACCAGACAACATCTTTCCATATGACGTCAGGATGGTCTCTAAATCTGTAAATTTCAAAAAGATATTGTGATTTATTTTGGTCCAAAAAAGAAATAATTACCTGTTCTTACACTTACAAGGTACTGTCAGTGCTGCCTGAAATGAGCACCTGCACGCTCGGCACGGACACGCACACAAAGAAGGGGGACCGTGTACGTGTGGCGCTCGGCGCTCGGCTACCTTCGGGCGGCTTGGGGTAGTAGAGGAGCACCGACATATAATCTATTGTCTCCTTCTCTCTCGCGCTGTAGCTATAGCTAACGCTGCAGCTATAGCCTCGAGAATCCTATGTTAGCGGTTCGATCTATTTAGATTTCGCGTGAAAACTTGTAAAATTTAATAAATCCTTAATCCTGTAAAAATTTAAATAAATTAATTAAAAAATAAATATGGAATAATAAAAGATGAAAAGAGAATAAATTATAAAAATCCACTTTTAGCCAACGTGTACGTTTTTCTCTTAAGAAATAAATATAAAGAGATAGGTATAAAATATAAAGGAATATAAAGAATAGAACATATACGTTAATAATATTTTCTAATAAATAATATAATAAATTAAAATAGATAAAGAATTAGGCTTTGAAATGTATTAAACAACACGATATACGAGAAAAGAGCGATAAGAGCCACCGCGGATGATAGTGCGTAAAATTTTATAAAGATTAATCAATCGCGAAAAAATAAGACGCGAAATAAGACATATGCATATTTTACTTGGTGCATAAACCAAGGTAGATTCTCCATTCGAGAATACTATATAAGACCCCTCTTTACCCCCCTGAAGAGATGTAAGCGAGAAAAATATCGGGGCGAAGTCGCTGAATCGGGAGTCGAACCCGAGTCTTTCGCTTGCCGGACGACTGCTCTAAACCAACTGAGCTATTCAGCCCCACACCGATATCCCTCTCGCTATATCTCGATATCCCTCTCGCGATATTTTTCTCGCTTACATCTCTGCAGGGGGGTAAAGAGGGGTCTTATATAGTATTCTCGAATGGAGAATCTACCTGGTTTATGCACCAAGTAAATATATGCAATGCTTATTTCGTGTCTTATTTTTCGCGATTTATTATCTTTATAAATTTTACGCACTATCATCCGCGGTGGCTCTTATCGCTCTTTTCTCGTATATCGTGTTGTTAAATAATATAATATTGAAATAGCATGTACAATATTTTATCAATTTATAAGTAAACAACGTACATGTTGTTGCTCAACGGAAACCGTGAGAAGGTGGTGGTTTGTTCCGTCAGAGGAAATGTAAAAAATGTTTTTTTAGAAAATATATATGAAATATTATTAAATACTATAAATTTATTAAATACTAAATACTATTATTAAATACTAAATTAAATACTATGTTAAATATATTAAATATTATATATTGAATAAATTATACATAATGAAATATTATATATACATATATACATATAAATAAATAAATAATTAAATATACATATGTAGATAATTTAATATAATAGAAAAGATTTTTTTGTACATTTCCAGAGAAGATAGAGTACAGAAGACAGAACAGGATAGTTACAGAAAGGATAGTTATAGAAAAATACATATAATAAAAAGATAAAATTTAAAGAAATATAAAAAATAAAAGATAGAAAAAAACAAAATCAGAAAAAAGTGTATATGTTTTACTTAATATAATACTGAGAAAATAGTGTGTATGTATATATATGTGTATGTACATACATACATACATACATACATACATACATACGATAAAAATATATATATATATATATATATATATATATATATATCAGGATGTCTGATTCGTGAGGGACCAAACGAAAAGTAATGATAGATTGGGTCAAACTAAGAAGAATAGTCCTGTATCATTTTGCAAAATTTGCAATAATTATTAAGTAATAAGCAAAAATGTTCCGGCGCACGAGAAGCGGTAAATCGCTTTTTGCAATCTATCATCATATGTATGTATGCATGTATGTATATATGAATCGTTTTGAAATTGGCCAGAAAATCTACCTTTAAAATATTGAGCGGTAGTTGCGGGACATCCTGTATATATATATTTTGTTTTTTTATCGGTAAAATTATCTCTAAAAATATATAGTTAAACCTGTTGAATAAAGATAGTTGAAGAGATATTAATTTCATACATCACGGATTACACGATAAAAATGTGTAATCACATGAAATAATATGTCTGATACACATATTTTATACATAATGGACATTCAAAACAAGGGAAATGCCTTCTAATCTTTTATCGAGAAAGCTTTCATATTTAAAAGAAATGTCTTATTTAAAATAACAATTTTACAAATACAACTTTATAATTACAATTGTATTAATACAAAGTTATAAATTTATCTATATTTTTTGTTAATATTTTTTATTTTTATAATAAACAGTTTTAAAGTTAACTGTTTTACTTTGTTATTATTTTGTTATTTTTTCTCTATTATTTTTATTTTTCATTTTATCATTCTTTATTTTATTTTCATTTTTATTTTTTATTTTATTTTTTTTATGAAATGAGATCGCCGATCTAATATGCATTAGGAGAAAGTCGATCGAATTTTGCAAGTCGTGTATACAATACACACACACACACACACACACACACACACACACACACACACACACACACACACACACACACACACACACACACACACAATTTGCAAAATCCGGTCAATTACTTTCTGATATATATTATATAACATTAGATCGGTATACTCATTTCTTATTAAAAAAAATAAAATAGAAAACAATAAAACTATAAAATAACAAAAGAGTTAACTTTAAAATTGTTCTGTTAGAAATAAAAAATATAAATATACTTATTATAAATATGTATTTATACAATTGGCTATAAAATTGTATTTTTTAAATTATTTTAAATAAGACATTCCCCTCTTAAATATAGTATAAGATATTTCTCATAAAGTCCTATTGTTTTTAATGTCTATTGTGTATAAAACATGTGTTTAAAATACATATATTATTTTTATCAAGTGATTACATATGTAATCCGTGATATATAAAATTAATTATATTTATTTCTTAAGAGAAAAACGTACACGTTGGCCAAGAGTGGATTTTTATAATTTATTCTCTTTTCATCTTTTATTATTCCATATTTATTTAATTAATTTATTTAAATTTTTACAGGATTAAGTATTTATTAAATTTTACGGTAAATTTTACAAGTTTTTACGCGAGATGTCATAAATAGATCAAACCGCTAACATAGGATTCTCGGCGTTAGCTGTAGCTACAGCGCGAGAGAAAAGACAATAGATTATACCAAATACTGTAAATATTAATACATCCAACTATGATTAAAAACAAGCAATACAGCGCACTAACGCCACTACGCGGCCTGAGTTGCCGTCTTTTTTTTTTGTAGAGGAGAATGCTTGTCTCGTAATGAAGTGGTTCGTGATTATAGTAATGAAAGCTAGTCGTTTGTATCGTCTGAAATCTTGAAATGTTTTTTTTTAATTAATTTTATGATATATTGATTTATTATTCAATCAATATATCATATAAAATTGGTACGATATAAGTCATTAATGGATGCAGTAATTATAAACAACAACAAGATAGTAAATCATTCTTTAGAATGCCAAAAGACAAAGATATATAAGTATGAATATTAAAACTGTGCAAATTTTGCTTTGTTTTGGTAGTGCTTCTAAATATTTATTTATAAATGTAATTTTTAGTTTGAAGAAATGGATTGCAGCTTGCAATAGAAAAGATCTAGATGAATTATTAAAAATAAAAGAATCTGATTATTTTTATATCAGATATGTGGTCAGTTTTAACCACTTTGAAATACAATGTTTCAAAAATAAAAATTTGTTTAGCCAAGGATATGTATGTATTTATGCTTGTATCTATTCTATCTATTTATATTGAATACAATTGTTAATATAAATATAATGAGTTTATATACATTGTAGCTTTAATAAATTTAAAAAATTTAGGTAACTTAATTTTAGGAGCTTTCAATCTAATGACATAAGTATTATTTTGCTTTTTATATTGGCAGAGCAACAGAAGGAATAGAATTTTGTGTACTTTTGTGTATCATTAACTGAAAAGCTCTTTAATTTTTAATTTTTGTTTTTTAGTTTGTTTCGTGGCTCTGTGCCAACACTTAATTTGCAAAATAAGTCAAATATGTTAAAAAGAAAAATTGGAGATGAAATAATTGTTCAAGACAGGCATAATATCATATTTTTGTTATATTTTAAATAAAAGTTTTAAATTTATTATTTTACAACAATTTTCATTGATGGTTTTTCTTTACTTAGCCCTAAGAAGATGACAACTGTGGGAGCTACAGATAATAGGGATACATTAACATTCGTAACTTGTAAAACATTAAGCAGTGAAACATCAATGAGTGACTTACAGTTATTATAGTTCAAACTTTACAAACAGAAAATTCAAACTTAAAATTATCCCTGATAAAATATAAAAGAAAATTAAGTAATAGAAGTAGTTTATTGAGCAAATATAAAAAGCAAGTGAAAATATTAAAACAGAAGCTGAAGCTTCATTCTGAAAAATTAACAGATCCAAATTGAGAGGTTACAATGAATAAAATTTGTAGCCAATTCATTCGAAGTCAATATCGATTAGTGACGAGACATAAAAAGGGCAGAAGGTATGAAAATAGTGACAAAGAGTTTGCATTAGCTTTATACTATATTGTTCTAAATCATATATGTTGCTTCAGAAATTTTTCTGTCTTCCAAGTATTAATTCACTGCGATCTTGGCTAAATAATTTGCATGTTGAATGTGGTATAAATTTATCAATATTACAATTATTAAAAATTAAATCAGAAAAGCTTCAACGTTAGGAAAAAGTCATTTCACTTATATTTGATGAAATGTCACTCAATGTGTTTACAGGAACATTTAAATTATGATGCTCGTACAGATATTTTTGAGAGATTTAAAGATTTTGGTAATAATCGACCTATTTCAACACGTCAATTATGTAATCAGGCAATGGCAGTTATGATAAAAGGGTTATATTTAGATTTTAAGCAAATTATAGGTTATTTTTTAAGTAAGGAAGCTATGGTGGCGAATAATTTTAAAGATATATTATTAGAAATCATTGAGAAAGTATCACAGACAGGTTTTTTAATTAAAACAATAGTTTGCGATTTAGATTCCAATAATGTAAAATTGCGAAGACTACTTTCTGTTACTGTCACTGATCCGTACATTACTTATAAGGAAGAAAAAATTTTTTTTCTTTATAGTGCACCACATTTATTAAAATGTGTACGTAATAATTTTAAAAAATATGATTTTTAACATAAAGACGAAATATTTTCGTGATCTCATATTGCACAATTTTATTCAAGAGACTCTCAACAAATACCTAGAATAGCACCAAAATGAAACTCAACAAATATTTAGAAAACAAAAAAATGTATAATTTTACCTCCATTTAGTCCCATGAGAGTTGTGATGTTTAGCAGCAAAAATATTTAGTCACACGATACACGCTGATTTTATGTCATGTTTCACTAAATAATTTACTAAGCAATGTAATACATACAGCTAATTTTATTGAAAAAATTGATACTCTTTTTGATATCTTCAATTCAGCTAAATATAATGATAAAAAATATAGAAGACCACTTACAATAAAATCTAACTAAACTATCATGTTGAAAAATTAAATGAATTAATGCAATTTTTACATGATTAAAGTATTAAATAAAAGTATTAAATAAAAGATTAATTAATCCATTATGTATAAATGGATGAATCCAATATTAATGCTTTAAAATTGCTGTGGGATGATTTAAAAAATAATTATAATTTTAAGTTCTTATTTACACGCCGATTAACTCAAGATTGTGTGGAAAATTTATTCTGCATAATTAGACCGAAAGGTGATAATAATGTTACACCTGATAGTGTCAAATTGCAATCTTAGATTAATTATGGTTAATCAATTGCTGTACTATCAACCATCAACTGACAGTAACAGTGAGGTAGATGCTTGTACTTTTTTATTACAAAGGCAGAAATTGATAAAAATATCCTTTATATATCTACTCTTCAATCTTCTGAGACAACACGATGACACTAGTATTAATTATAACTTGGCTGAAAAAAATTCAGAGTGTTATGTCTTGAGGTTGGGTGAGGGGGAGGGAGTGTGAGGTTGGGTTTGTAGTAGATTGCCACATAAAGAATACAGTAATACTTAATGCGACTTAAATAATAATTACGATATTGTGACAACTTAAATAATAATTACGATATTGACACAAATAAAACTGAATAATACACTGATATAACTGAAAAATATACTGATTCTTCAAAATTCTATTTTCCTTTAATGAAGTAGCTAAGAAAGCCTCCGATATTATTAATGAATGTTTTAAAAGTAATATTGTTTCAATGTACTTGGTTAATAAATAATTATTGATTTCATACTTAGTTTTGATTTTTTTTAGGAAAATTATATATATTTTTTGAAGGAAAATTTTAAAATAAATTATTTATTATAAGGGTATCTTTTTATTAAACATTTTGTTGCATACAAGGTGGAATATTTTTTATGTATTTGGCGTATATTTTTTACCATTGTAAAGTTTTTTTTGGAAGGATTTCACATCTTTTTGTAAAATTTATTTATATATCTCTTCTGCAAAAAATATATATGCATTTTTAGCACTTCGAGGCCAACTACACTTTTGTACTACTAAATCATTTATTAATTGCCATCCGGTACCTTTAGTACAATGTTTGTATAATGTCCATCGATTATATTCTTACCTTCATGAAAAATTCCACTAATAACTTTATACATATTCGTTCCAATACGTATTTTTCTCGTAGTCTAGTATTATATAGAATCTCTTGTATAATATTATATAGAATCTAGTTGTATTATGTAGAACTTGTAGTCTAGTTGTATTATATAGATCTGTAGGTTAAAACAAACAAAATAATCAGTAACTACGCGGAACTGCAGACACAGTAGCACGAATTTTACAGCGTTTTCGACTGCTCGGGGGTAGCTTACTAGAAGTTATTAACCAATCACTCCAGGGTAGCTTACTAGAAGTTATTGACCAATCACAATCATTTTCCTGAAGAATATATAATATAATTACATTCTTCAGCCCTGAAGCATTTGATTTAAGAGTCTATAAATTTCTTTGTTAGAATTTATACTGGCGTTACTAACGCTGGTACAAATTCTAACAAAGGAATTTATACATCCTGATTTGATTGACCAATCAAATCAGGAAAGAAATCTTTATTCCTTATATCTTAGATGGCACCCGATTGACTACGTCGTTAATTGGTCAATTCGAAATAGGACTCTCTGATTAGTCAATCCTTGCTGGCTATCCTAGGCACAAGCCAATATAATTGGCTGTGGTCAATTACGTGGTCAAATAAGATGCTCTCTTTATCTTGATTGGTTAATCAAACGTTAAAAGCGTCTCTCCGCAGCCTCTGTTCTATTCTGTGAAGCGAAAAAGATATAAGGAATTTCCAAGATGGACAAGGACGCAAAAAATGTAAGTACTGTTTTCAACTTTATATAAAAAATATATATAATTAAATAATAATAATATAACTAATATAATTGGCAATAAGAGTCTAGTGCGGTTAATATTATACAGATAATTTATTAAAATTCAAATAAAGATATTCATTGAATAAATATAAATGTAAACGAATCGCGAACATTTCGACCTTATTTTTGGGTCATCTTCAGCGCAACAAGAAGGCAGATTATACAGTCAGGTTATTACAATAATTTTTTTAAATAGTTAAAACAATGGTAAAGAATTAAAAAATATTGTAGTTGAAGCGGTGTCTCGTTATTAATGTCATTTTGACGATGTCTGTAGAGAAGTCAAACAATAACAGCAAATTAATAATATATAATTGAAATAAAATAAATCGAACAAGTTAAGAAATATAAAAAAATATAAAAAAATTAATGAAAAGTTCAACTTACTCCCAAACATCGAAAATGCTGGCCCAACAAAGGGTGGAGAGAGACCGATCATCGTCTCGAAAACGACAAAATTTGATTAGTCCTCGGGACAAGCCGAGGTTCGTTTATAAAGATGTCAAATCAAGTCAAAACATGCGCAAAGTGAGACAGTTATTTCAAATTACGAGAAATAAGAACAATCAAATTTTTGATAAATTATTAACAATGTTCGAATAAATATCGGGTAAGCGTTCCGTGTCAGTCTGCAAATTTATACCATTAATTTGTCTTTTTATAAAAAGCATCTCGGAAATCAATCTTTTATTTAGGAAAGGCTCATGGTCTAAAATTTGTACGTCTTCCCAGTTGAAATCGTGGTCAAAATTTATTCTATGGTTAGTGATAACCGAATGGGTGTTAGAATTAAGTCTGATGTGACACCGATGTTCGTTGATTCTGGTACGCAGTTGTCTCTTAGTCTGTCCCACATAAGACGCGTCACAATAAATGCAATTCAATTTGTATATGACGTCCATGCAATCCAGAGTAGGAAGAGGATCCTTGTGGGCTTTGATGTAATTCGTCATTTTATTAATACTGTAGTAAGACAGTCGAATTTTAGGATCTGCAACAACGTCTTTAAATCGTTCAGAAAGTGAAGGAACGTAAGGTATGGTGAAATATGTGATGGAATCATTAGCATCTGTGATCTGAGAATTATCAGCGTTATTCATTTTGAAAAAGAGGTTTTTTAGGCGATCATACCATGTGCGGAAAATGAATTGGAGAGAGTAACCATTACTCAGCAAGATATTAATAGCCGTTATAATGTTCTTAGAATGAAAAACCGGATGTGACGAACGAAAAACTCTGTCAATTAAACCAATTACTGTGCCTCTTTTCTGGCATAAGGGGTATTGAGATGAGAAATACAGGTATCTACCAGAAAAGGTGTCCTCATGGTATCAATCAAAGATGACATAGTTATTATGTAATATCAAAGTTACGTCCAAGAAGTTGATTTTGTTATCCTCTCCAATTTCCATGGTAAACTGTAAACGAGGATGGAAGGAGTTGAACGTGTCAAGAGTATGATTAACCAAAGAGGAAGGGACAGCCAAAATTAAATCGTCAACATATCTCAAATAAAAGGGAGGGATAAACTTTAAAGAGGAAAGCGCTTTATTTTCTAAGTCTTGTAAGACTATGTCAGCTAATATAGGGGACAGAGGGGAACCCATCGGGATCCCATATGATTGTTTATAAGTGACATTATTGAACGAAAAAGGATGATTCCAATATAAATTTTATTGCTGAGAGAAATTCATACTTTGGTATGTCACACTGTAAAGAGATATGATTCCATCTAGAAGAGACGCTATCAATGATTAAATCAATCGGTACATTAGTGAAAAGAGAAATAATATCTAACGAGACTAGTTGGAAACCCTCTTGCAGATACACGTTAGACAATCTTTTCACAACCTCATAACTATTGGACACATGGCTCGGAGGAACAGGAAAGCTTTTAATCATAATTTTATGCAAGTGTGTGGATAAATGATATAATGGACTTCTTATGGAAGAAACAATTAATCTGAAAGGACAGTTAGGTTTGTGAATTTTGTGACATTGTTAATAATTTATCAAAAATTTGATTGTTCTTATTTCTCGTAATTTGAAATAACTGTCTCATTTTGCGCATGTTTTGACTTGATTTGACATCTTTATAAACGAACCTCGGCTTGTCCCGAAGACTAGTCAAATTTTGTCGTTTTCGAGACGATGATCGGTCTCTCTCCACCCTTTGTTGGGCCAGCATTTTCGATGTTTGGGAGTAAGTTGAACCTTTCATTAATTTTTTAATATTTGTTTATATTTCTTAACTTGTTCGGTTTATTTTATTTCAATTATATATTATTAATTTGCTGTTATTGTTTGACTTCTCTACAGACATCGTCAAAATGACATTAATAACGAGACACCGCTTCAACTACAATATTTTTTAATTCTTTACCATTGTTTTAACTATTTAAAAAAATTATTGTAATAACCTGACTGTATAATCTGCCTTCTTGTTGCACTGAAGATGATCCAAAAATAGGGTCGAAACGTTCGCGATTCGTTTACATTTATATTTATTCAGTGAATATCTTTATTTGAATTTTAATAAATTATCTGTGTAATATTAACCGCACTAGACTCTTATTGCCAATTATATTAGTTATATTTAATTTTATATTCGTTGAATCTGACATCTTTAACAATTTTATAATAATAATAATTGTTGCACAATAATATTGCTATTTGTTTAAATTTTTAGACGATGGCAGAAGATATACATATGGCAGACTCTTTAAATTCTCTGCTAGATATTGAGGACTACGCCGCTCCCGTAGTCGCCGCTTCTGTAGCCGCTGTCTCGGAAGTCGCTCCTCCAAAAGCTCCCAAAGCAGCCGCTGTCCCCGTGGTCGCTACTCCCGTTGCCGCTGTTCCTATAGCCGCATCTGTGGTCGGTGATCGCGTCGCCGCTGCTGCCGATCAGGAAAATAGAGCTAATTTTATAATTACGTAATTTTATAAATTTTATTAAGATTATGTTCCGAAATGTCTTCTCCGAGGAAAATTTTATTCGGATGGCCGTTTCGAAATTTCTTTAAGCGTTTCCGATTAATTTCGAAGTAAAATTTTCTTCGGTCATTTGCATTTTAAAACATAACCTATTAGAACATAATCTAAACGTTGTAAAACATAACTTAAAATAAGATTATCATAGATCTTCTCTCTTTAATATTTATGCAATATATTTTTCTTTATACTATTATGTAAAAATACATATAAAATTAAGTATAATTAATGAATCTGATCTGCTTATTTTAACAATTACAGTTTATAGACGAAAGGGCAGAGCTGCAGGGGTACGAAAGCAACAGGACCGCTTCATGCGATTTTTATACCAGTTATCCTCAGCTCGTTACCATGGGGGCAATTCACGGGGCAGAACATGGCACAAAGAAGACCATTAAGAAATATTAACAGAAAATAGATATTTAAAATAAGATATTTACATTTAATATACATTTGCTTATTTTTTATGTTTAATATTTATGTATTTCTTATTTCTTTATTTTTTTTAGCTTTTTATATTTTTTAGCTTTAATATTTTTTATATTGTATGTGATATAGTTTATTTTTTACATTATTCTTTCTTTATTTTTGTTATTTTTTTCATTATATATACATTATCAAGTAGTATTAGTTGAGAGAAAGAGAAATACACATATACATATACTTACTTATGTCTCAGTTTTAAATTATTTTATCCCTTTTAATTTCTGTATACTATATTACTATATATTACAAGTCAAAATTAGTTTTGATTTAATTAGCAATTTTTATCGTTACATATTTTACTATTATAGATTTCATTGTTATTGCATTATTCCTTCTTGATTATAAAATAAAATTTTGTTTCACGTATAAAGAATTAAAAAAATTTTAGAAGTTCAAATTTAATTGAATTGAAATAAAATAAAATTGAAATTTAGTCATTATTAGATAAGAGAGAAAAAAGAAGTTAAAAATTAAAAATAACTTAAACAGATGTATGTAATAAGTAAATAATATAATAATAATATAATAATTACCATAAAAATTTGATATAAATTTGTTGCGTATCGTAATAAATATTATTTTATAAGGCAGCATTATTAACATATATCCATTTAGTCTATCCTTCCACAATTCAAAATATATTTCCAGTTTTAGAAATATGATATTATTCTTTTCCTACTTCCTTGATACATCTAAATCTTATTCTTACAAGTAATCTATTCATACAAGTTATTACGATTACATAAAAAAAACTTATCTATGTACATAATTATATATAAGTGTATATATCTATAATTCTATAGTTCTATAGTATATCATTATATACATATATACATGTGTATGTATGTATGTGTAGAAATTTACATATTTACATATATATATATATCCCTACATATATAATTATATGTATAATTTATGTATAATTATATATATATATATATATATATATATATATATATATTGTTACGCGCGCGCCCGAGTCGTAGCGGCTCTGCCGTTGTCCGAATTCTGTGATCATTTGTTATAAACAACGAGAGTCAGCTGAGTCGTTTTCCTGCTGTCAAGTGGAGCGGACGCGTCTTATATTTTTCGTATGAGAATAATTGTGAAATCTTGTTACATTCTGTGTTCCCCTGTGTTCATTAAAGTTCTTGAGTACTTGTTATAAATACGATTTCTTATTTTCGAGTGTGCGAGCGTGAGCGCGAGCGAGAAACGTGGGTGCCGATCTTTGTGTCGCGCGATCGATAAAAATCGTTCCGCGGACGCAACATTTTTGGGAGCTCGTCTGGGATACAACGGACACGCAGAGGTTTTTGTGCGATGGCAACATTAGCCGCAAAAAGGAGGAGACGCGAACAGTCTGAGCCGCCGTCGGAGAACGACGGAATCGGCGGCATCGAAATCGGCAGCGACGGAGTCGGCGGTGACAACGGCTTTGCAGACTGTGTTGCTAGAGATGCGGCGAATGCACGAGGGGCAAGCGCGTCGGGAGGAGGAAATCGCCGCGATGCTATGCCAGCACGAAGAGGAGCTGCGGCTTCTTCGAGAAGATCGGCGTCCTTCTCCGGAAAAACAGCTAAGTCCTTCCAATTTAAGAGTGAATCTCAGTCCTGAGAGGGAAATAGTGGATGCGGGGGAAAATGCGCGTAATAAAGTGGGGTATAAATTAAAGCCCGATACGTTCGACGGTTCGGTTCCACTGCGGGAGTTTTTCTCGCAGTTCGTTTTGATCGCGCATGCGAATCGATGAGATGACGCGACAAAGACCGTGGCTCTAGCGTCGAGTTTGAGGGGAAAAGCACGTTCCGTTTTGGAATCCGTGAGGATTTGAAAAATTGTAATTTCGAGGAATTAAAATCGAAATTAGAGTTGCCCTTCGGCGAAGGGCATCTTTCGCAAAATTATTACACACAGTTTACGAATAGGAGGCAAAAATTCGGGGAAGATTTTGCTTCGTTCGGTTCGGAATTGGAAAGGCTCTTCCGATTAGCTTACTCCGAGTGTCCCTTCGCGGTTCGAGACAAAATCGCGTGCGCGCAGTTCGTTTCGACTCTTTCGGATGGGTTCGTTAAGGGTGCCGTCCCATAGACATCGGAATAATCGGAAAACGGAATCGGAAAGGTGAAATGGTGGGGAGCTAACCAATCGGCATCATTCCGTTCCACTTTTTAGCTGGGCCATGGTGATTATTTTTTCGGAACAGACTTCGGTGTGTGCGTAAATTCAAATATCTGTCACTTAAGAGAGAGTGTTGCGTTGATAAAGTTGCCGTTTTATATATTTTGATTAAAAAAGGGGAATGTGATGTCGTCTGTAAGTATTGTAATTATGATATGTATGCTGAGTTATATTAGATTATAATGTTAATTTAATAATAGAAAGAGTCATACATTTCTAAATATCATTCCATATAAAATATGCTTATAGTAGTTAAAATTACTTTACTTATTTGTATGATGTCATTTATTTATTATTATTAGACAACAAAATGTGACTACTACGGATGGGTGTTGAAAATGGATGTTTTTTACAACATTTCTGTTTTGTCAATTACAACGATGTGTGTCATGTTCTAAATGTTGATAAGGCTGGAAAAATTCTTGTAAGTATGAAAAATTGTACATAATATTTTATTATAGTATAGTATTTTTAATTAGTATAGTATTTTATTTTATATAGTTATGCTCAATATTGAGCATAACGAAAATTTTCTTTTGTTTATTTTGTATAAAAGTACTATTGCTAATATATTATATATAATTAAAAATACTATACTAAAATATTATGTACAATTTTTCATACTTATCATAAGAACTTTCCCAGCCTTATCAACACTTACAACATGACACACATTGTTGTAATTGGCAAAACAGAAATGTTGGTAAAAAACATCCATTTTCAACACCCATCCGCAGTAGCCACATTTTGTTGTCTAATAATAATAAATAAATGACATCATACAAATAAGTAAAGTAATTTTAACTACTATAAGCATATTTTATATGGAATGATAGTTAGAAATGTATGACTCTTTCTATTATTAAATTAACATTATAATCTAATATAACTCAGCATACATATCATAATTACAATACTTACAGACGACATCACATTCCCCTTTTTTAATCAAAATATATAAAACGGCAACTTTATCAACGCAACACTCTCTCTTAAGTGACAGATATTTGAATTTACGCACACACCGAAGTCTGTTCCGAAAAAATAATCACCATGGCCCAGCTAAAAAGTGGAACGGAATGATGCCGATTGGTTAGCTCCCCACCATTTCACCTTTCCGATTCCGTTTTCCGATTATTCCGATGTCCATGGGACGGCACCCTAAAAGGACGTTACAGCTGGAAGGAATTACCTCGCTGAAATTGGCCGTGGAAAAGGCGAAGGCCGTTAAAGTCATTCAAGGGGAGAATTTTGAAAGGAGGAGATTCCGAAAGAAGGTTCGAGAAGGGAAAGGACGGGAACGCGCAGTATAATGAGAAAAGTGAAAAAGATGGAAAAAGACAAGAAAAATGGAAATAATTACGGTCGAATTGGAAAAGGCCAAACACTAAAGAGTGCTAGCATTGCGGGACATTTCCGGTCTGATTGTCCAGAGAAAAAGGGAAACACGGCTTAGTTGCTCTCGGCGGGGGGGAACAACTTTAGAAGATGACGCCTCAATGTTAATTTTCAAACGTTTTATGTAAATCGAATTAAATTAAATTCGAATCTTTTTACTTATAAAGGAAAGTTAGACGATAACAAGTGTTGTTTTAAAATAGATACGGGCTCGGACATTTCAATTTTTAATAAGAAGTTAGTAAAAGCACATTATGCGGATTAGAGATGGTTCTATAAGATACCCTGGGGAGAAAGTGCCTATCGAATTTAAAGTCAAAATGAAAGTTTTCTTGGGAAAATACTCAATGGAAATTTTAATGTTTGTAATGGAGATGAATAATGATTGTTTATTAGGGGCAGATTTCCTAAAAAAGATGAATTTGGAAAATGTTTTCGGACACGCTTTTGGTTTTCCAGAGTCTGGAGGGGAGCAAGTTTTTAATTGTTCACGAATTCAGGAATTCTTCTAAAAAAATCCCATTTATCTTAAAAGAGCTTTTTGAAAATAGTTCAGTCAATTTAAATGAAGCTCAGAGGAACGTTTTTGTTGATTTCTTAAAAGAGCACCAGGACGTATTTTCCGGGGAGATTGTTTCTGGAAATTGTGAAATTGTGGAACATGTCATCAATGTAAAAGATTCTTCTCCCATTAAGCAGGTTCCTCGTCGGATCTCCATACATTTGTGAAAGAAAGTCGATGAGATTATTGAGGAAATGAAAGGGCAAGGAGTTATAGAGGAATCACAAAGTCCCTGGGTTTCACTTGCTGTCTTAGTAAGAAAAAAGGATGGAGCGTTAAGATTTTACGTCGATTACAGGAAACTTAATTTGCAGTAACCAAAAAAGATTCTTATCCCTTGCTCAGAATTGATGATATCCTCGATCAGCTCTCTGGTCTTGGTTTTAGATCTTAAAAGTGGTTATTGGCAAATAAAGATTCGGCCTGAGGATAGAGAAAAGACTGCTTTTTCTGTTGGACGAGGATTGTGGCAATTTACTGTAATGCCTTTCAGATTGTGTAACGCCCCTGCTACTTTCGAGAGGCTAATGGAGAAAGTTTTGGAGGGATTATTATCTAGAATTTGTTTAGTCTATTTAGATGACGTAATCATTTTTGCAAGCAGTTTTAATGAAATGTTGGAGAATCTTAAAAAAGTATTCTTACGATTGAATTCGGTTAATTTGAAAGTAAATCCTAAGAAATGTATTCTTTTTGCAAAAAATATGAAATATTTAGGACACATAATTTCCTCGGGAGGCGTTAGCACAGAGCCTGAAAAGATTTCCGCTATGAGGGATTAGCCAATTCCACATAATAAGAGGCAGTTACGTAATTTTTTGGAGTTTTGCTCTTATTATCGAAAATTTGTTAAAGGGTTTTCTTCTTTGACTAAACCTTTATATACCTTGACAGAAAATCAAGTTATGTTTTCTTGAGAAATGTCAAAATGCATTTTTAAAGTTAAAACGAATGCTATCTTCTTCTCAAATGTTGTCTTTTCCGGAAGGAAAAGGAGAATTTATTTTAGATACAGACGCCTCAAATATTGGGATTGGCGTAGTCCTATCACAAAGGCAGAAAGGGGAAGAAAGAGTTAGTGCATATTTTAATCGTGTACTGAGTAAGGTTGAGAGAAATTATTGTGTAACTCGTCGGGAGCTCTTGGCGATAATCGATTCTATTAAATTTTTCCGACATTATCTTTTGAGACGGAAGTTTTTGATCCGTACGGATCACGTTTCTCTTAAATGGTTAATGTCTTTTAAGGATTTAGAAGGTCAATTGGCACGATGGCTGGAGAGGCTCCAAGAATATAAGTTTGAGATCATACATCGCAAGGAGTTGGTTCATAAGAATGTCGACGGTTTGTCCAGACGGCAGTGCGATTTACTTGAATGTGAATATTGCGCTAAGATGGAAAAGAAAAATATAGTGAAATCTGGAAAATCAGTTGCTTGCATTATTCTAATAGGGGAGACTCTTCAGGAATGGCAGAAGGAACAGAAGGAAGACCCTAGCATCTCCTTTATTTATCGTGGCAAGGAAACGGGAGTGCGTCCACCACATACAGAAATACTTGCTGAAAATGTATCCGCTCGGATTTATTGATCTTATTGGGATACCCTGAGTTTAAAAGATGGAGTTCTTTATAGGAAATGGGAAGCGCCGAGTCTTAAGTCAAACATCTTTCAACTTATTGTTCCTCGAAACTTTTTATTGAGCCACTTGCAAACAAGATGTGGAGCAGTGGTGCAGAATTTGTATTTCCAAGAAGGGTCCGTTGGGGAAGGGAAAGTCGCCATTACAAATCTATAACGTTGGGACTCCATTTGAGAGGTTGCAAATGGATATTCTCGGCCCTCTTCCAACTTCTACTTCCGGGAATAGACATCTTCTTGTCATCGTTGACGTTTCACCAAATGGGAGCTTTTCCTTTGAGGAATATTAAGGCAAAAACGGTGGCAGAAATTTTCGTTAATCAAGTCATCTCTAGACACGGAGTCCCCTTGGAAGTTCATACAGACCAAGGAAAAAATTTTGAGTCCAAATTATTTGCGGAGCTGATGAATCTACTCGGAATTAGGAAGACGAGGACAACCGCTTTACATCCTCAATCGGATGGACAGGTTGAGCGTCAGCATCAAACCATCATTAATTATTTGGCGAAATATATTTCTGAAAATCAGAGACTGGGATCGTTGGATTCCCATGTTCTTATTAGCCTATAGATTCTCTAAGCACGAGATTACGGGTGTGTCTCCTGCGGAACTGTACTTTGCCTGAGATCTTAAACTGCCCCTGGATCTTTTTTTAGGAAGTCCCCCAGAAAATAGATCTCAGTCGGTCGGGAATTTTGTTAGAAATTTGAAAAGAAAATTGGAAGAGATCCATTCCAATGTTAGAGAGCAAATGAAAATAAAATCTTCAGGAATAAAGTCCTGGTACGATCGGAAAGCCAGACAAATACTTTTTCAGGAAGGGAAGAAAGTATGGTTTTATAATCCTCGAAGACTGAAGGAAAAAACCCCTAAATTACAGAGCAATTGGAAAGGTCCTTTTTTGATAGTGAAAAAGTTAAATGATGTGGTTTATTGCATTCAAAGATTTCAAGACACAAAAAGAAAATTGTGCACTCGGATAGATTGGCTTCTTTTTCCGAAAGAAATTAAATCGCTCTTGTTAGTTAAAGCTAGTTGAATAGTCCGAAGCCCGGTAGTATAAGAAATTTAGTTTTATGTTAATTGCTTTATTTTCTGCGCAAATTATTTTATTCTTTAGAAGTTTGCGGAAGCTGACTATACTTGAACGCTTACGAAACTAAACAAACACTGAGTCTGAAGACTGTCTCGCCCACGGTTTTTGAGCCGTGATTTTCTCGTGGGCCGGAGAGCGAATGCCGAGGCAGAGACTTGGGGAGTCCTTTTAGGACGATGGGTTCACGGTGAATACTCCCCCCCTCTTATCCGAAGAAAGGCACGGAAAGGACAGGAAAAGGGACAGAAGTAAAGACTAGCACCGGGCATGAGAAAGATGACTGAAATGGGAGGCTGCCTTGAAGTCGATTCTTGGGGGTCTGGCCAACTTCCTGAAAGGAAACGATTGGGAGTCTGCCCAGTGGATTAGGGCCTGGTCGGAACGATGCTCGGTAACCGGGAGCAACAGCTCAGGGAGAGCAAAAAATCGTTCGGGATCTCTGGAAGTCCGCAAAGATTGGTTATCGAGCCCCTTGCTGCTTTGTCGGGACGACAATCTTGAAGAGGAGGGACAGTTACGCGCGCGCCCGAGTCGAAGCGGCTCTGCCGTTGTCCGGATCCTGTGATCATTTGTTATAAACAACGAGAGTCAGCTGAGTCGTTTTCTGGCTGTCAAGTGGAGCGGACGCGTCTTGTATTTCTCGTGTGAGAATAATTGTGAAATCTTGTTACATTCTATGTTCCCCTGTGTTTATTAAAGTTCTTGAGTACTTGTTATAAATACGAGTTCTTATTTTCGAGTGTGCAAGCGAAAGCGCGAGCGAGAAACGCGGGTGCCGATCTTTGTGTCGCGCATGCTTGATAAAAATCGTTCCGCGGACGCAACAATATATATATATATATATATATATATATATATATATAATTATACATGTAGGGAATATTTCTGCAACTATATTTGTGTCTACGCAGGCAAATGCAATAAATGTCTATTAACTATAAGGGTCGCAGTCAAATATGTAATTTCTACATTACAATATGTAATGTAGAACTTACAATATGTAAATTTCTACACATACACACACACACACACACACACACACACACACACACACACACACACACACACACACACACACATATATATATATATATACACAGAGTGTCCGTCAATTTTCGACCTTAACGAAATAAATAAGTAGATTGGCTCAAATTAAGAACAAATGATCTATATTGTTTTGTGATTGTTGCAATAATTACGGAAAAATTAAATAAAGAAGATCGACCAATCTGCGTGAGTAGAAGGGCGCGGCGACGAGAGTCGTCCCACTATAATCCGATACTAGTCGCGCGGCGAAGCGGTGGGCGGGTCGCTGTCCGAGACATCATGGTGGTTTGCGATATATCGCAATACCGTGCCGAAAAATGACGCGTCCTTTTAGTGGCGAGAAAATGATGCGCTATCATTTCCACATCTTGCGGTAGATAGCATGGTGCGCTTTTTTTATAGTGGTTTCCCCCATAGACCTATTCCACTCTCAATTTGAAAATTATTCAAAATGCCATTACTATACGCTGAATGTATCTTAAATGTAAAAAATTGATGGTGACAGTACCTTTACAAAAATTGATCCGCGATTGAAAATCCGGATCGATAAAATGTATTGCACACGTTGATAATGATACGTTGATAAAATACTTCAAGAATCCTTTCTTCATCTTGTACGAAAGCGTGCTGGACCGATTATCCCGATATTATGTACGACACCCAGTTTCACATAATTATTGCACAACACGTAAAATTGTAAGGCCACTTGGTTTTCATGCACGCCCGAGAAATCATTACATGTAAATTGCGGCCGCACGATAAGTATTTTCTCCCGCTAGTTCGTATGCCACAATCATATCCGCATATTCCTGCAGAGAATACTTCATTTTCAATGTTAATTTATTACGCGAACACAAGATTTTTATTAAAACGTCTTAGCTCTAGCACGCTGTTGCCAGACTGCGTACGCCAGCAGCACGCAACTACAGCTGAGCGGACAATCATAGTGCGCGTCGATCTCACACGTACGCTTACACTCACATGTCCGCTCAGCTGTCACCTTCGCACCAGCAGTGCGCCTTCGTGTACGAGATGAAGAAAGAATTCGTGAAGCATTTTATCATCGTATCATTATCAACGTGTGCAATACATTTTATCGAAGGATTTTCAATCGCGGATCAATTTTTATAAAGGTACTGTCACCATCAATTTTTTACATTTAAGATACATTTAGCGTATAGTAATGGCATTTTGAATAATTTTCAAATTGAGAGTGGAATAGGCCAGGGGGAAACCACTATAAAAACAGCGCACCATGCTATCTACCGCAAGGCGGTGTGGAAATGATAGCGCACCCTGTATATATATATATATACAGGGTGATTCAAAATAAATATAGTGTCCGTGAAATGACACATTCTTGAGTCAATTCTAAGACGATTTTTCCTTTAGCAAAATTTCATCCGACGCTTAGTTTTCGAATTATTAAAAGAAGTAATTAACTTATAACGGGTCGGATACAAAAGGCAGGCAAGGGTGGCGCGAGTCAGACGCGGGGGCTTACGCGGGGTGATCGCTGCGATCAGCTAGTCGCTACATACACACACATGCGAATACGTAATTCTTATTCTCTCTCTCCTTCTCTCTCTCTCTCTCATTTGCTTATTATTACTCTTACTAAAATTATTATTTATTTTTTTATTGTTACACATTTTCACTTAAATTATTTTCTTATTCTATTGTACCGTTTTTTTTCTTTTCTTTTTTACGAGAGGGGAAAATGCATTTTATGCATACTCACCGGGCGATCCGGTGAGTTATGGGGGACTCGAGTACCAAGTCGAATTACCAACTCGGTACTCCCTACCCACTAAAAACCCCTCTCTTTCGTTAATTTTCTCTAACACTGTTTATTTGACATCCAGAAATTTGTTTTCACACAACATCAAAGAATAGTTATTATTACCTTGTTCGATGTTTTATGATTGTTGTAATTTATTGAGAAATAAATTTTCCAATAGATCCAATAGATACTTTCACTCAAATTGAACGTAGATATCACGTTCTAAAGAACAGAGATCCACACTAAATAATTAATCGAAAATTCTTTTTTTTTTTATAAACTGTATTCTTGTATAAACTTCAAATCACATTCATTCACTCACTCGATAAGACGAGAAATTTATCAATGACTCTATCACTAATCATTATCAATCACTATCGAATAATCACTGTTGGCAATTAAAAATCACTCGATTAAAGAAAAACACAACGTTATTACGACGTGACGACGCGACAACGCGACGATATTTACCCGGCGACAGCAAACAGTTTTTGGTTAGGCTAAGTTGCGGTAGGTTAAGGTACTAACAGCGCTGTCGAACGTGTACATGTGCTTGATTGAAGACGCGACAATTTAGCGTATAATATCGTATGATTATCGTATTATAATAGCGTATTATTATCATATGATATTTATACATCGTATGAGATTTGTTTTAAAATTAATTAGAATAAATAAATGTTTAATACTTTCACTGTTAATGTTGAATATTATTTATTATTAATATTATATTAAATATTATTATTAAATATTCTTAAATATTATTATTAACATTAAATATTTATTTATTATTATTAAATAGTATTATTAATATTAAATTTATTTATTTATTATTATTAAATATTTATTAAACTGTTGAAAATCAATAACAATATGAAAATAATATAAAAAAATATTAAATTCTGACGTTTCAATCTCTCTTGGCTTTTTCTTATGGTTTTAAAAACGTATGGTTTTAAAAAGAAGATGTTCCAAATGTTCAGAAATATTGCTCTGAATTTGCTTTTAAAACCATAAGAAAAAGCCAAGAGAGATTGAAACGCCAGAATTTAATATTTTTTTATATTATTTTCATATTATTATTGATTTGACCGACTGAGCGGTGTGCATTTTTTTGTGGTCGACTGAACAGTGTCCAATTGAACGGTGTGCAACTGAACGGTGTACATTTGAACGGTGTACGTCTGAACGGTGTACATTTTTATGTGTCCAACTGATCGGTGTGCGTTTTTATGTGTCCAATTGAACCGTGTACAAATAAACCGTGTGCAATGTTTCGTGTCCATTTGTTCCGTGTCCATTTGCCCCGTGTCCAATTGTACTGTGTCCGACTACACCGCTCCCGAGAGGAGAGAGAGAGAGAGAGAGAAT
>JAPIVC010000459.1:0-40000 GCA_030586385.1 Camponotus fellah | reverse complement strand
CACATCTTTTTGGCTATGCATTCTCTGTAGAATGTCATTAAAAGTGTCTACGTCAGAATGAAATCTTTTTCCAAAGGTATTGTTGAGGAACGACGCGATTCTGAAGTAAGATCCAATTTTCGGTATCTTGTTGTCAATTTTATGATCCAAAAGGCGATATTTTTGTTTAAGCACACCGTGAACAGATTCAACTGCCCAGCGAATTTTAGTGACGAAACGTGACTCATTGGACTCTTTCGTGGACAGTTGTTTCCTTTTTCCTTTCAGAGCAGGCATCAAAACTCTGAAATTTTCTTTTTCTAAAGTGTCTTTTATATCACGGAAACCGCGATCAAGGACAAAAATATTACCTTCTTTTAAGAACTTACGCAAACTATTTGGATCTTCAATGACACTTTTTAAAATCTCCGCATCATTTTGATTAGCAAGGTATCCAAGCATATCAACAATGTAACCGTCAGTTGTGCACAGAGTAAAAGGTTTGCACAAAGGAACTTTTTTCTGCCCAGAGAAAGATTTTCTTTGATATTCATTGTTAGTGCTTTTTTGATGACGAGCGTACGTCCCATCACAAATCAAAAATAAATTGTCATTAATATTAAATAATTTTTTTGCCATTTCAGTTGTATGATTTTGAATAAGATCATCTCTATTGAGAGAATTTAAGCCGAAACGTCATCTTCGAAAGATTTTATTATACTGTTAGAATAATCTGAAACATCGTGTTCATTTTTTAATTGTAAGATAGAAGCTATCATTTTATTAGAGTTCCCTGTCCTTAATTTAAATAGGAAAACAACGAGTGCTTGGATCACCGAACAGGATTTACTGTTTCGCAGTGAAATCAACATATCTTTTATGGTATTAAGATTTTCCCAATTTAATCCCGTAAAAACTTCTGTTCTTCCGAAATACTATATTCGCCCACTTTGTCTAATAATGTCGAATCACATTTTATAGACAGAGTTTCCATTACTTTGGATAACTCTAACGCTGTGAGATTTGCTGTGTTAGAGTGTACTCTCAAGAGACCAAGATCATCTTCATAAATTCTATTTTTTATTAAGTGACCTTTACAACACCGATTTCCGCTTGGTATGTAGATTTTCTTCTTAATATATGCTGAAATTCGAGCTTCTTCAGGAATCGTAGTCAGATTATCTGACAATAAACAAATACAACAATATTTATGCGTACTAACAGTTCGTTGAATAGAAATTTCGATACGTTCGACCTCAGTAATTGTTTCCTTTGGTCTGCATTGAATTTCGAATGTCGGATCATCGATATTGGATTCAGAGGGAGGGTCTCTTTCGGTTTCAGACTCAGCATCTTTTTTGGGATTCTTCTTTTTATAAATGGAAAGTCGACATTTTTTACATAAAATGTCATTAACAACTATTATTCCCTGTAAAGATGAAGAAAAATTATGAGCTTCATTTGCATTATTAACAATTTTCTTTTTATCTGTTACTTTATTCAAAAATGTGTCGCAACCCGCACACTTCAATATTTTTAATTGCTGTCGACATTCTCGAATAAAGAAAAACAAATGAAGAAAAAAAAGCTTCGAGTGACAAGCAGTACGACTAATGAAAATAACAAATACGATTAATAAAAAAAAATCGTTTCAATTTTCATGAAAAATCATAAAAGGATGTAAAAATTAAAGTAATCACGGCAAAGTAGTCACGGCTGAAGTTGGCTTTCAGAATGAAACGCTCGACTCTCTATCGAAAATCTCCTAGAGAGTTAGATACAACAAATGAATAGCGGATTTGGAAGATTGAGCCTGCACAGTACTAATCAGAGAAACAAATGACTATCAAAAAACTAAAGCTGACATAAGTTAACTGCTAGCAGTTATTACATATCGAGAATGCATATCAATCAGTTTTCAAGATGAATTATGAAATAACGAAAGATTCTCATTAATAGCTTTTTTCAGATGTTTTATATGAGCAACAAGTTACGGCCAAAGTGGCTTTCTGAATAAAACGCTCAGCTATCTGTCGTAAGCCTTAGAGAGTTGAAAACAAACGAATAGCGGATTCGGGAGGTTGCCAAAGATGACATATGATCACAGACTGAAATTAGTTTAATATAGTGTCAACCGGTTAGTCGAGATCAATATGCTGGAGCAAGAGTATATTGTGAAAGTGTACCGCGTCGCATGCATGATTTTCATCATTTTTCGCCATGAAGTACCACTACAAAAAATTTGAAAAAAATAGATGTTAAAGCAGACATTTTAAGGTTTTTGGAAAAAAAATTGGAGGTGTATCTTTAAAACCTAACCTTAAAAAATTTTTTTAACTCGTATTTTTTGTCAGAATTTTTTTTACATTTATTCTTAAAATAGTTTTGTTGATATACATAACATATATTTTTTTTATCAAAATCGATTCAGCCGTTTTCGAGAAAAATCATTTTTTAAATTTTGCTTTCCCTCTCCATAATTCCTACAAAAATGCAATTTTAAGGTTGATATTTACAGGATTTTTTAGACACATAGATGCCAATCTCGACTTGATACGTGCGGGGGCAACTTTTACATGCTTATCCCCCTAAGCCCTTTGAGTAAATTAGTTTTCATGAAATGAAACGCAATTCGGAGACTATGTTTTTTTCCTCAGAAAGAATGACTAGTTCAAAGTCAAACACAGAAAATGTAAGAGCATCGTTAAATATTAAAATCCCTGACCTGCCTCACGGTAAGACGCTCTTCCCGTCTGAAAGAGGAAACACAGTAAGTGGGGTCAGGCCTGCTGATGCTGCTCAGTCATTGAACGCCGACAGCATGAGAGCAGGGGCACTTTCTCCCGCTCAAGACTTAAATTTGACGCATGAAATCTCGAATATCACTGCGTCTGTTTGGGCGGGTATCGCGAGGGGAAGGGGTTCGCGTTCTGCTACGCTTATCCCCGGAGAAATATTACATAGGCAATAGGTTGGAATGACTGAAATCCCGTTAGAAAATTCGAATTATATTGAATGAAAATTAGAATCAGTCGATACGAGATTAAAACGCGTCGAGGCATTCGAGAGCAAAATGGATGAGTTATTAAAGAATTTCGCTTTATTTATGAGTCAAAATAAAGCAAATGAAGAAACGTTAAATACTTGAGGTATAAGAAATCTTGATTCAAGAAACGCTAATAGCAATGTTAGAAATAGTAAGATCGATTTGTCAATCGCTCGAAGCAGAAATGACAATCGATCAAGAAATTTTGAAGATATCGAGAATTGAAACGTCAACTGCTCGAGGCAGAAGAAATGGTCAATCGACAAATAGAGTAAATTTAAAAAATCTTTCGCGGCCCTACTCTACGTTTAAAGAGGTAATTACGAGGGAACGCATTAGAAAATATCGAGGTCAAATTTTGGGAATAATAGTGGGAATAATTTTGTACCATTGTCAAATAAGCTATCGCGAAAAAGATTATTGAATCCCTCGGGGGCTTTTGTTCCGTATTATTAAGATGAAGATACAATTGTCGAATCAGTCGAATTAAGTAATTAGTGAGTTGCCTAGGTCGTCTGGAACCAGACAACAAAACGAATGGATTAACTTCGAATTGCCAACGGAAACGATGCACAAAGCGAATCGAGAAGACCCGATAGGATTAGCTGAAAGAGGGTCTCACAGAATCTGCCTTCAGAAAGTAAACGATTTTGAAAATTTTAATTTACGTTCCGATATGGAAGAATACAAAAGTCATTATATCAGAAATAAAAGAAACGTGTATCAAAGAGATATCTGCATGCCAATCTTATAATTTTGTTAATTATAGTATTCTTTATGTATTCTGTTATAGTATCTATTTTTTTATAATTACAGTATGTATTACATAGTATCTATTCTTTTTTATAATTATAATATGTATTCTTATTATAATATTCTTTATGTATCTTTTAATTATAAAAACTTTTGTAATACCAATAAAATGCTAAAAAGAATAATACATATAGACAAATATTTTAATATAATTACCAACGTTAACGCGAAATATCCACTAAGTATCATAATATTTCTGAATAGATGCCATAAATATACAAATAAGTATCTAAGATATTAAAAATTTATATGTATAAATTTAAATTCTGAACATCATGGTGATGTTCAGAATTTATATTTATTATTTATACATATAAATTTTTAATGCCTTTTGTCAGATACTTATTTGTAAACTTATGTCATCTATTTAGAAATATTATGATATTTAGTGGATATTTCGCGATAACATTGATAATTATATTAAAATATTTGTTTATATATATTATTTTTTTTTAGTATTTTATTTGTCTATATTTATATCAATTATAACTTTTCCAAGGCTTCTCGGCTACTAGGAGTTGTATATATTCTGTAAAATGAATTATATATTATTCATATGAATATATATATATATATATATATATATATAAAACTATTACATATAATATATATAAATATAAATATACATACATTTTTTTTCAATATTGGAAGTATGTTGCGGATGATGCTGGCAAATATTCGGACTGTACAGACGATGCATGCACATATCCTGGTTGTACGGGCGGTGCGCGCCCATATCCTGATTGCACGAGCGGTGCGTACATATATCTTTGGTTGTAAAGGCAGTGCCTGCACATATTCTGATTGTACAGGCGGTGCGTGCACATATTCTGGTTGTATGGGCGATGTGGTGATGGGTCGCAATGCACGTCTACGTGCAGCATATTTTTGTTTCTTCTTTTCACGGGTGAATCCTCTGTGAACCGCTTCATTAATGCGCATAAAATAAATATATATTAATATAAAAATAAAAATAAAAAAATATATATTAATATAAAAATAAAATGGATGGATAAATAATCGACGCACAATACACATATGGATACATACATACAAGTAATCTTCCCAATCATATATTTCCCTTATAATTTATTAAAATATTATGATATTCACCTTATATTTTGTTCTAGTCTCACGTCCCCTAGTACCGGACGCCGTCGTCGTCGCCGTTGACACTCCTCGTCGGCGGACAGTGGCGTCATTGCTGTTGACACTCTCCCGTTTGCTAATAGTGACACCATTATCATTGCCACTCTCTCGTCGGCTGATAGCGGCGCCGTCGCCGTTGACACTCTCTCGTCGGCGGATAGCGGTGCCATTGTTATTGCCACTCTCCCGTTCACTAATGCGCCGCCATCGCCGTCGCCATTGACACTCTCCTGTCGGCGGATAGCACCATTGTCATTGCCACTCTCTCGTTCGCTGGTAGCGGCGTTGACACTTCCGTCGGCTGAAGACAACGGCGTTGTCGTCACCATCCTCACTTTTGCTGATAGTGGCGACAACGACGTCGTCTCAGTCGTCTTTCTTGATCCGATGCTGCCTTCGGTTCTTACTGAAATAAATTTATAATTATATATATATATATATATATATATTTATATATATATATATATATATATATAATTATAAATCATATTCGTACAATATACATGTATGTAATATGTTTTATATATATATATATATATATATATAAAACATATTACATACATGTATATTGTACGAATATGATTTTAATTGGATGTTAATTGGTTTTAATAACGAAGAACACTCAAGCAATGATATGAGAAACAGAAAAAGTAACACTTTATTAACAATCAGTTAGTACTCGTCTGAAAATGATATATATTCAGATACAGATTTCTCGGCTGCCTCGTGTATATCGCCGCGCGTCTTCTCCACGACTGCTCTCCGTTACCGAATATTTGATCCCTGTCTCGAACGATGCGGTCAAAAATAAAAACAACGTATTCGGGAGAAAACTAACGAACAGCTACTTTTCGGATCCCACACTCGGTCGTCCTGCATTGACATACGACCTCGTATGTCTCTTGGTCTTAATTACTCGATTTCGAAAATTAATATTTTTCTTCTTCCTCTTTATTTTCTTCGTCACTGCTTCCATCTGCCCCCTCATCCAACTCGACATCACTATTCTCGTCAAGCCATAATTTCATAAAGTCGGCTGCAGTCGATGTTTGTCGCGGTCCTTCATGTTCATCAACTTTGTGAACCAGATAGCGATTGTTACGCAAAACTTTCACGATTCTGTAGGGCCCAAGATACTTTGACGCCAATTTTAATCCAGGAGCTTGTTGCATTCTTTTAATGGCAACCAAGCTATTCTCACGATATAACTGTGCCTTTTTGCATGGTGTTTTATTATATACATGTCGATTTTCTTCTTGTATCTTGGCAGTGTTTTCTCTTGCGTGATTTCGCAGTTCGTCTCGATCTTTTTGAAAATGAATCGTCCATTCGTGTTTCAATGATTGACGAATGTTGTCGTCTTCACGTAAACGTGCGTGAGCACCAAACAAAATAAAATGGCGTGGTTGCAACGCTCCGGTGCATCGTCGTGTTTAAATATAATTGAACAGCACTCAAATGTCTTATATCACTTCTCAGGTTTTGGAGCGGTAATTTTTGTAAGGAACGATACGAGCGTTCTATTCACACGCTCCACCTGTCTATTTGCCCTAGGGACTCCCGTGGTCGTCAATACATGTTGGATGCCCTCGTATTTGCAATATTCTTGGAAATCCCCCGATGTGAATGCAGTACCCCGATCAGAGATGATTTTCCTCGGGTTGCCAAATACAACTGCTTGTTTTTTAAGGCGATCAATGACTTCGGCTATACTCGTTGATTTTGTTGCATATAACCACGTAAATTTGCTGAAACTATCTATTACTACGAATATGTGCTTGTAACTTTTCTTCAATACTAACGGACCCAGGTGATCTACATGAAATATGTCAAGCGGGACTTCGCCTTTATTAATAACTGATCGAAAGCCCTCTTGTTTTCATTGTTTCTTTTCAGTTAATATACAGTCGATACAATTTCGAACAATTTTCTTGACCCTCTGGCGCAGATTTCGGATATAGTAGTCTCGCTTTATAATTGCTTCCGTTTTGGTCATCGCAAAGTGCCCTCTCTCATGTGCTTTTCTAATGATTTGCGACTGCATCGTTTTCGGTACTACTAAACGATAGTCACCATCAACTTCCTTGAACAGCAGCCCACCTCGAATAAGATAATCGCGATTTTTTTTACTTTCGACTTGTTCGATGATCTTTCTTATTTCCTTGTCATCATTTTGAGCTCTTCTCAATCGAATCGTTAATCCGTCGTCGTTCTTGTCAATTAATAAGCAAGCCGGCAATGGATTCCTACTTAAAACGTCAACGTACGTCATATCCTTGCCTTGTCGATGTACAATTTCGTAGCTAAATTCTTCTAACAAGAGCGTCCATCTTGCCACACGCACATATAAATCTTTCTTCGACATAGTTAGAGTAAACGCACGACAGTCAGTAACAATCTTAAAAGCTATACCTAACAAATACACTCTAAAAGACCCCGCAGAAAACATATGGAAAATGGCTTTCGGTAAAATTGGCTGAAACTTTGCCATTTTGTACTTCAAGTAATGCTGATCAAAAGTTACCATTGTCACAAGTCAATCTTACGAGCCGTTTTCGTTCTGGAAAGGCTCGAAGTTCGATAATAATACCTATGATACCTATGATATTTATCCTATTTTCGCTTTCAGCATTATTCAGGATCAACGACGTGGACGTAGCAAGTATCTGATCCCTTTGTGTGTATGCGTGTGCGTGTGTATGCGTATGTGTGGGAGGGGGGTGTGCGTGGGTGCGTGCGCGCATGATATATAACATATTATGTGTATGTGTGTTAATTATTGTGTTTTTATCATATCTATTGATTAATAATGTCAACATTCCGAAGGTCATCTGGAGGTTCTCTGCATCATCCAATATGATGTTGAGCAACGATGTATTAGGATATTTGATGTTTCCCTGATATCGTGCAAAACCTAAGTAGCATAAGACGCTAGCAACGTATGCGCATGTACCTAAAGTGCGAAAACTTCCAGATGATCCTCGGAATGTTGACATTATTAATGCCACATCAATATGTGTATCTGTGTTAATTATTGTGTTTTTATCACATCTATTGATGTGATAAAAACACAATAATTAACACAGATACACATAATATGTTATATATCATGCACGCACATCCCATACACACCTACACCTACCGACCCCCCACATACACACACACACACACACACACACACACACATACACACACACACACACACACACACACATACACACACACACACACACACACACACGCATACGCACCCACGCACGCACGCACGCACGCATACACACACACACACACACACACACACACGCGTATACACACAAAGGGATCAGATATTCGCTGCGTCCACGTCGTTGATCCTGAATAACGCTGAAAGCGAGAAAGTATCATAGGTACTATTATCGAACTTTGAGCTTGTTCAGAACGAAAATGGCTCGTAGGATTGACTTGTGACAATGGTAACTTTTGATCAGCATTACTTGAAGTACAAAATGGCAAAGTTTCAGCCAATTTTACCGAAAGCCATTTTCCATATGTTTTCTGCAGAGTCCTTTTTTTAAGGACTTTACAAGCGAAAACTTCGAGCTCGTAATTCGTATACTTCTCTTCGGCGGGTGCGTTTTGCCCCTCGCATAATATATCGGGTGCATGGATGCATCGGTGTGCAGCTCAGTTTCTGCACTGACTCTATACAAATTTAGTACTGGCTTATTAACAAGCATAAATTTTAATCGCTCGAAAGAATCCTTTTCGCGTGCATCGAATTTAAATTTCACATCGGCTTTCACTAAGTTCGTCAACGGTCGTGCAATTATCGAATATCCCGGAATGAATTTATGAAATATCCCGTTAAACCTAAGAATGATTGAATCTGCCGAACAGTAGTGGGTGTCGGAAAATTGCGTACGGCATTAGTTTTTCGCTCTGAAGGTCTAATACATCCACCTTCAATCACATAGCCCAGATATTCGACACTCGCTCATAACAAATTATATTTTCTCCAGTTGATAATCAGACCATTTCGACTAGCAGCACTCAACATGCCCTCGAGATTCCTCAGATCGGTTTCACAGTCGACCGAGGGCACCATCAAATCATCCATATAAGCTAACACAATTCCTTCACGAATGAGATCTTTAAATATAATATTAATAAACTTTTGAAAAATTGCAGGCGAATTGCAAAGACCGAATGGAACTCTGAGAAACTCATAATGCCCGTCGGGAACTATGAACGCGGTGTACTTTCTACTCGACTCGTCGTGAAAAAATCCGTCCTTAAGATCTAATGTGCTAAACACTCTCGCATTCTGTAACGCATCCAGCTGATCCTCAATAAGCGAAAGAGGATATCGATCTTTAATGATTTTTTTATTGAGCGATCGATAGTCTACACAAAATCGATTTGTACCGTTCTTCTTTTTTACTATAACTACTGAGCTTGCATACTCGGAAATAGACGGTTGCACAATTTTATTGTTTAACCACTCATCTATCTGCGCATTAATTTCACTTTTTTCGATTGTCGATAATCTTCTCGCCTTTTGATAAATTCGTCGTCCTTTAAAATAATTTTCATTTTTAAATCGATTTCCTGAGTTCGCTCAGGCGCTTGTATTGGTCCACGAGACGCTGTAACATTTGCCTATGGGCATCGTCTTGTACGTGAGATAAATTTACATCAACTTCGTAATCGGAATCTACTTGAGATTCTATCTACAGATCTAAATAACAAATCTAAATCTACAGATTTCAGCGAAGGCATCATCTTTGTCAATCAGCGGTTTAATCACGGTTTCTCCGCGCTTCATATTTAATTCAACCATATTAAGAAAGTCTTGACCGATTAATAATTTATTTCTTAAAAGATCATCCGAAACAACGCTGATCAAAATTTTAAATAAATTTCCATCGATCGTAATCTCTGCCCAGCGTCGCGTTTTCCTCGGTACCGACGCCGCGGAATGGTGTTATAATATTTTCGAGTCGTGGCGCACCAATTCTTATAAATTCATTTGCTCGCATAATTGTGATATTGCTGCCCGTATCGATAATCGCACAGACCAGAATATCGTTAATTAATATGTCTTTTGTTTGCTTTCGTCATTCCGCTCGATCTATTGCGCAACTATTCGTCGCCGTCGCGTTTGTTTTCGTCAGGCAATTACGCGTGATATGACCGTACTTATTACATTCGAAACATTTGTGACTCTGATCTTTTGTCGGACAATTTTGACTTACGTGATCCTTTCTTCCGCAGTTAAAACAACGTTTTATGATCGCGCCACGATCCCTCTTCTCGCTCACATTCGCATCGTCCTTAACGCACCCGTCATTCTTGCGTCTCACACCATCCCTCTTCTCATCAAACCTTGAGCTAGTGGTTGCAGCAGTGCAGCTCCTGTCACGCAACATAATCTCACTGAACGCTTGCAAAATCTCGTCCTTCGTCGTGAATCCTCGGACTCGCGCCAAGTCGCGAAGACTTTGGTCTGGTATTCCGTCAATAATGTATCCCAGAATCTCATTGTCTCCCATGGCAATACGGTTTGCCATAATCGTTTTTTCATGCACGTAATCATGGAAAGTTTCATTCTTCTTCCATGTTCGCTCATCAAACCGATGTCTCAATGCAATTTTATTAGGCCGATGATGAAACATACGCCTCAATTCGTCAAGAAGCTCATCTGATCTCACGATATACTCCGGTTTGGAGTGAAACCACTCCATCGCTCGTCCTTTAAATCTCATGCCTATTAAAATCTTTGTCAAGCTTTTGTCGAGCTTGTACGCGGCTCTCAGGGCCTAGCGGAGTAAGCATATAAAATCTGCCCTTGATCATACAGAACTGATATTAATGTCACAAGTTAGTACCAATATGATAAAACTTTCCACCAAATATTATTTTAAAAAATTCATTCTTTTAGGAGTTATGGAGGGAGAAAGTAAAATCAAAAAATGTATTTTTCTCGAAAACCACTTGACCGATTTTGATGAAAAAAATATATGTTATGTAGACTAATAAAACTAATTAACAAAAAAAATTTCCAAAATGTTTGCCAAAAAAAACACCAAAAAAAATTTTTGAATTTTTGAATATTTTTAGAGGTACCATTTTGAAATTTTTACGAAAATTTCTCTTAAGTGTCCACTATAACAAGGGGACTCACATTCAAAAAGCATCCCAATTTTACGGAAACATAGTGAGAGGCGAGGGGACTCACGTTAAAAAAGCCCGATAAGGAGTTTAAAGCTGTAACCTCCACGTGGTAAATTCTGGAAACTATAAAAATTAAAAAGTATACATAAAAAGTATTATAGGCTAATTGCAGACGTACATATGTGCTATTAAAGTCACATTGAACACCCGCAACGCGGAATGGTACTGCACTGTGCTTAAGCCGGAGTGACGTGACGCTTACGATTTTCGTATTTTTAACTATGTTCCACCATTTTAAAAAATTTGAAAAAATGTATGTTATAGTGGACACTTAAGAGAAATTTTCGTAAAAATTTCAAAATGGTACCTCTAAAAATATTCAAAAATTCAAAAATTTTTTTTTGGTGTTTTTTTGGCAAACATTTTGGAAATTTTTTTTGTTAATTAGTTTTATTAGTCTACATAACATATATTTTTTTCATCAAAATCGGTCAAATGGTTTTCGAGAAAAATACATTTTTTGATTTTACTTTCTCCCTCTATAACTCCTGAAAAAATGAATTTTTTAAAATAATATTTGGTGGAAAGTTTTATCATATTGGTACTAACTTGTGACATTAATGTCAGCTCTGTATGATCAAGGGCAGATTTTACATGCTTACTCCGCTAGGTCCTTTTACCTGTTTTTTCCACGTTTCAAAAGTTTCAGAGTCACCGCTAAAATGACTAAGAAGGTCAGCCACAGCAATTACATTGACCTTCGGCAACGCAGCAGAAGACGTCGTTGTCGTACCTATTCGATTACGATCCATTGCGGATAATACCGCTCGTTGTTCATTTACTGCGATATCGTTTTGCGTTCGCCGTAAGAATTCAATTTCGCGTCTTGCCAACGCGAGCTCCTGCTCAGCTAATTCCTTTTCTCAGCGAGATATCTCAACCTCTCTCCGCAGCACTGCTTCCTGCGTTTCGTCATTATTTCGGGATCTCTCATTGTTCTCATTTGTTAAACCGATCAAATCATCGTCGTTGCCGTCGTTGCCATCGGACATCGTTCGATCCCTTTTCTGGTCATCATCTTGTCGTTCCTCGTCGGATTGGTCAATCGATCGATCCGCCGCATTTTCATTGTTTTCGCTAGTCGTCATTTTAGTCTCACCACTCGGATCTACGCTCATAAGTCTGCTAATTAATTCGTGCTTAGACCCTGAGGTACTGAGTTTCTTTTGTCTTAAAATTTCTTTAAGCTTGGCTATATATACCGTAACATTCGAATTCTTCGCTGTTGCGCTGGACATCATTTACTTTATATATACGTCAGTTCAAAATCAACTTCCTCAGATTCAACGTTTTTCATCTTCCAAAATATCTTGTATATATCTGCGACCTTCGACTTTGTTACACGTACACTCGTTACACAAACACGTTTAACGGCTTTTCGAAAATTCTCGAATGCTCGGCTTCACTGTAACGAAATCGTCCTTCTGCACGTCGCTCACTTGCAATTCGAAAACTTCCGTGTTACATGAGTTCCTTGCTTCTTAAATCGTTCTTTCACACTCACTCACCGCCCGAATACTCCCGTCGGATCCCGGCTGAGTTCCCAAAAACTTGTAGGAATATGATTTTAATTGGATGCTAATTGGTTTTAATAACGAAGAACACTCAAGCAATGATATGAGAAACAGAAAGTAGAACACTTTATTAACAATCAGTTAGTACTTGTCAGACTGAAAATGATATATATTCAGATACAGATTTCTCGGCTGCCTCGTGTATATCGCCGCGCGTCTTCTCCATGACGGTTCTCCGTTATCGAATATTTGACCCTCTCGAACGATGCGGTCAAAAATAAAAATAACGTATTCGGTAGAAAACTAACGAACAGCTACTTTTCGGATCCCACAATATTTTTTTTAGAAAAATCCGCACAGGAGAGAGTGAGACAAAGCGAGGAAAAGAGTGTGGGAGAAGAATGAGAAGAAAGAGAGATAGAAAGAAAGAGAGAGAGAGGAAGAATGAGAGGAGAGAGTGAGGAAAATAATGAGAAAAGAAAATACGCTAAGAAAACTATGAGAAAGTGTGCAAAATATACTTACGTCGAGGCATCGTTCCACTTCCAACGACGCACAACAATGAACTACTTCTTTCCAATCCAGTGTTGCCAGAAAGCAGACGCGACACGCACACGGTCAGCGAGGCACGTGTGCGTGTGCGCCGCGTCTTTTATCTGGCACCGTCGTCTTAGTCCACTTTGGAAAAAAAACGATCTGGCCGATTCCGAGATTCGGCATTGCTGCGTATATTTATGTATGTAATAAAACGCGAACACGTGCATCGATGATATCGCTGTTGTTTTTAGATTGCATATATTGAGCGATGAGCTGATATATTGCGTTTTTTGAGCGATTTTTGCTCGTTTTTCAGCGATTCAATAACTCCTTATAAATGGAAATAATAAAAATTATAAAAATTGTTATTTTACCTATACCATTTAGCAAAAATAAAATTGAAATATATATTAAAATTAATATTAATATTAACATTAATATTAATATTAATATATTAATATTAATATATTAATATTAATATTAATATTAATATTAATATTAATATTAATGTATATATTAATATTAATATTAATATTAATATATACATTAATATTAATATTAATTTTTAAAACATCAATAAAAATAACAGTTTTAATATTTGTTGCATAAGTTATTTACATATTTTTGAATCATAGATCATATAAATTAATTTTTTTATTGTGTAAGGAAAAATCCTTATGCAAAAATACATATTTGTCAAGAAAAAATATTTATTAATAGAAAACAGCAAAAAAATGTAATTGCAATTACATTTTTGTTTTATTGTTTTCTGTTAATAAATACTTTTTTTTTAATAAATATGTATTTTTACATAAAGCACTTTTCTATACATAAAAAATAGATCTATATAATCTATAAATCAAAATATGTAAATGACTTAACCGTTCTTTTTAGCATCGATCTTTGGAAAATTTATTTAAATATAATGAAATTTTATTTATTTATTTTTTTATTAAATGGTATACCATAATTAATAATTTATATTACTTGTTTTAATATAAGTGTAACATAAATACCCGCATTTAATACATTAAAGTATACTGCGATCTTGGCGTCAGCGTAGCGGACTGGGCTTGTCACCACACGGACTCGGGTTCAAATCCGAATCAGCATAATCGCACGATGCGATTTTCATCGCCGCTCATCAGCGGATGAAAGAGTGTCAACGGCGATGGTATTTATTCCCCCCCTCCTCCCAATCAGGATATGTGCACGCACTGCCCGTACAACCAGGTTCAAGGTCGTTTTTTTTTCTTCAATTATAAAAGAAAAACCATAATATAATATTTATTAACGAATTTATTAAATACTACTGCTGTTATAAATATTATCGAATAATATAAAATAAAAAAAAAATAATATAAAATATAAAATAAATAAATATATATAATCAAATTACAGTAGAAACACAGGTTTATTTTAAAGACCAACCAACATAAGATATCAATTTGAGAAAGAAAAAATTATATATAACATTAAGTAAATAAAAAATAAGTCATTAATAATCGTTACAAATGTTGAAGAAGAGATAATTTGAAAGTTACAAAATAAAAACGCAAACGTTTCGACCCGCTTCGGATTTCCAATGCTTATAAACAGAACGCTATAAATACAGAGATTACAGAGTATACAGAGATTTTAGATAATGTCGAAACAACCGCATATAGGCGCAAAAACCGAGAGACTTCAAATCATAATAACGGATAACGAAAAAAATCTTTTAATGATATTACCGCAGAACAATTAAAAATAATTAGGATATGCAACGGAAAGCATATGAGCAGCGAGTCACTTATCTACATTATAAAATACAGGCGAGTGCAAAATATACACGTAGAGGCAAGGAAGCCACCATAAAAAAAGGCACTTAAAACTCAATGGAAATGCCATTGTTCGGTTGTACAATATTATTTGTCGCGCCTGATCCTTCAAATTCCTCGGATATTGTACATAGAGAGATCTAAAAATTATAAGAAAGAAGGCAGAGTAACAGGCAAATCATGTACAAGAAAAAAGACAGTGAAAATATGACATTACGTACAAATAGAGAACAGGAATAGAGTCAAAAGATGGTAAGCCAAAAAGAGAGAAGAGCAAAAATCAAGAAGCAAGAGAGAAAAGGCTGGTGTGAAGCGTCAACCACGAAAAGTCACGAAGGACTGTGTGATAGAAAGCGAAAGAAATTTCTAGCCAAACGGGAAAAAGAGAGGGAAGGGGGAGGGAGGGAAAGCAGGAAGAAAAAATCATATAAAATAGAATCACTCAGAAGAAAATTTTTTTTATGATGGGCAAATAGGCTTTGTCTAAATCTATCAGTGTCATTCTGAATATTCAAACTACTATTGTTATGACAAGTAATGTGAATCATTTCTGAGATAATTTGTCTTAGGAAGGAGGGATCATCATCTAAAATTCTTACGTCATCCCAGTTGAACTCATGACCAGCAAGTCTATGATCAGAAATCACAGAGACTTCCTATTGGCCTATTAATATTAGCTTTGTGTTTTCTGATTCTGGTGATAAGTTGTCTTTTAGTCTACCCAACATAATTGTTACAATTTATTTCGTAAACAACATTCGAATGATTCCATTTATGTAAATGGTCCTTGCGCACTTTAATGAATCTATTAAGTCTATTGTCGACAACAAACGCTAATGATCTGTTATTCTCCCGGGTTATTTTCTTGAAAAGTTGAAGATATTGTTGTGTAATGAACAGGATAGCAAGGAAAAAACGAGAAGGAAAGGGAAGGAAAGAAGGAACCAATACTGTATTATTACTATGTATGAGAGATCTAATTCTATTCGTGATAGTATTAAAAATTAATTTAGTAAGATAACCATTTTTTAATAATCGATAATCAAACTGAAATTTTGTTCGTGAAAGCGAGGATGAGATAATGTATACACCCTGTCTGTAAGGCCAATAATAACGCCCTTTTTATGGATCAATGGATGTTGAAAGAAAAAATTAAGGAATCGGCCTAAGAACGTAGGCTTATGGTACCAATCAAATTCCAAATGATTCTGATTAACGATGATGGAGACATCCAAAAAGTCTAGACGATTATTATTAGCAATTTCGATAGTAAATTGTAGTCGGTTATGAGAAAAGTTAAAATTGTTTAAAAGTAATTCAGTAAAATTTAGTGGAGCAATTAACACAATATCATCAACGTACCGGAAATAAAAAGGCAAGTGGAAGGGAAGGCGTGCTATTGCTTTTTCTTCTAGATCTTGTAAGATGATCGGCGCATATGGGAGAGAGCGGAGATCCCATAGGTGTGCCGAAGGTCTGTTCATAAACGACGCCATTGAAGAGAAAAAAAATCGAATCCAAAACGAGTCCTAACCCCTTAATAAATTCAGAGTACGGTAAGTCAACTTTGTCCTTCAGAAAATGCCAACGCTTTGCAACTCCACTAATAATAAGATCAATCGATACATTAGTAAACAAAGAGACAACGTCAAGAGAAATAAGATTATCATGATCGTCGACAAATAAATTATTAAGTCTGGTAACTAAACGAAACTATTAGAGATATGACTGTTAGCTATAGGCAAATTTTCATATAAAATATTGTGGAGGTAAGTAACAAAACTATGTAATGGGCTATTAAGGGGGGAACCTGGTTTATAGGATCAAAAATTTCGAAATTTTTTTTTTACTTTAATCGATAATAGTACTCTCAAAAAAGATACTCGTAAAGTTATAGAGCGAAATTCGAAATATTTTTATAGTTATAGCTTGAAGAGCAATATAGGAGCGCGCAAGTATAGGAGCGCGCGATAGGAATTAAAGTTGTGCTGTATTTTTTGGATTTTAATATGGTATTATTTTGCTTGGCAAATGTTTGTCGAAGCATATTTGAGCCAGTGTTCATATACAAGAAGTCTATGTATATGTTTATATGTGTAAGTGTAGCTGAAATGGCTAATTGATTTATAAAGAAATTTTCGAAAAGAAGAGCTCGTGATGAATATGAAAAAAGCTATAATGGCAACATTATATTACTATTATTCTACAAATGAACAACCAAGACATGAAAATTATCTAATGGAAGCCGAGAATTAGTGCGAGTGGTGCAAAGCTGAAGCCAGAGAAAAAAAATTACGACTATCCCTCTCCAATTATTACATCAAATATTGAAAAACATCTTATTCCTATTTATGAAGAACTATCAGAGGAGAATTAAGAAGAATTTTTAACAAGATTTCCAAGACGTACGCAAAACTCTAACAAGAGTTTTAATTCAACGATCTGGAGTTTAGCTCCGAAACATTTGAATTCTGATCCGAAAATATTTGAAATCGCTTTTATTGTTGCAGGAATCTTTAATGAAGGATATTCCACCATATTACAGACAATGATGTCGCTAGAAATAAACATTGGTCAATAATGTAAAATATTCGCCGACAAATACGACGAAGAACGAGTTACGAGGCAGGAGCGACGCGGACTAAGCAGCACAAAAGAGGCTCATATAGCTCATAGGATTGATCAAATACAACAAAACAAATTTTATGATGAAGTGGAAGACTTGTTATATGGACCTGGTATAGCAGATTAACTGTAAGTTACCAATAATTATTCTTTTTTAGTACCGCAAACTTTAAACGCGATTTTCTCGAAACCACTTTTTCCAAATTGGCGTACACGAAAAAACTATTTGACCAATTGACTTCTTCCAACATTTTTTAGTTACATAATTGTCAACCATCTTAAATGAACTAAAAACATTTAAGAAAAAACTAGTTTAAATAATTTATTTTTGCATAAATAAGTCAAAATTTTTGGGTCGAAATCGCTATTTTTCACTAAAGTCCCATAATTTTTATAATTTTATATATTTTTTTTTAATTTTTTTAGTTCATCGACGACAGAATTTTATAACGAATAAAACCATATCGATTTTTTTTTGTTTTAGACCAGAAATGGAGGCTCCATTGTGTACGCCAATTCGCAAGTTCGGTCACGCAGCACAACAATAATCATTGCAAAACTCTATATAAATATTATTATTTATTTAATAAAAAATATTTTTTGTATTGTATAAACATGTAGTAAATTATTCTTAAAGTTTTAAAAGGATCAATTTTATTGTTAGTTCTTAAAAAATTCTTACAGTTCACCTTATTTTCAGCGTTCTAAACCAAGTTCCCCCCTTAACGGAAAAGACAATAATACGCGGTGGGCAATCTGATTTATATATCTTCGGCAGGAGTCGTACGCACGCAGTAAAACGGCATCACTGCGCAAGAGTGATCTAAAAGTTGTCGCAAAAATATAACCCTTCTTTTTTCAACGGTTAAGAAGAGAATAAAGGTTATTAGAAATTATTTTCATGGGATCTCTCCGAATGACAGAATAAGTATCAGAGTCGTTAAGCAAGATATTCTTATCTAAATATGTGACTTTATCAAGAATAACAGTGATATTGCCCTTATCTGCACGGATGACAATCAAATCCAGATGTTCCGCCAAAAAAGATTTAGTACAATTTACTGCTTTAATGATACGACGTTCTAAAATTGAGAAATGTGAAGAAGAAGAGAGATAGTTATTGAGTAAATGAATAATATGGTTTCTGATAAATTGAGAGACCTTAGAGTCCAATCTCTTAATATCACATTCAATATATTTTATAAAATCAAAGATATGCTTATGGGGAAAGTTAATGTTGGGTAAGCTAAACTTTTCACCTAAAAGACACTGAACTTCGATAGGAATGTGACTAGAAGATAGATTTAAAAACCAGCTCTCGTTGACAGAAAAGAGACAGGAGTCAGGAGAGAGAAGAGAAGTGGGGGATTAACAGAAATTTTAAAGGAAATTCTCTTCTCCTCTCTTCTCCTTCACATTTCTCATTTTTAGAACGTATCATTAAAGCAGTAAATTGTACTAAATCTTTTAAACATTTTATAAATATTCAATATCATGCAGCAGTAATTCCAAATTTATTTATATATTATTTTAGTTACATTTTTCAAAATTAATCTTCTTTATAATAATATCTTTATGAAAATAATTTAAATTTAATCTTTATGAAAAAAATTTAAATTTTTAAATAAAGTAGAATAAATTTTCAAAACATAATATTTTAAATATGTATAAAATATTTATATAATGTATATAATTTTATATATATATTATCAATTCAATTACTATTTTATTTATTGTAGCACTATTAAAATTTTTAAAAAACATCTATTATATTATTTTTAACAAAAAGTTTATATAATGGGTATTTAAAGAATGTCGCATACGTTCACCGCCATTCGATGAAGAATAAAAATTGAAGAAAAAAATATGTAATACTATTTTTTTTATGTGATAAATAGTTTCATCGCATATTGTTATCAGGTAGTGTGAAACTCCTCTTCGTGATACGCCACCTTGTCGTGGTGGAGAGGCCCGGGTGATCCAACGATCCGCTGTGGTAGTACCGAGGGTTCAACCCTCGGGAGGGCCGGCGGGGAGGATCACTCGTACTAGGGCACCCGGCTTTGCCCAGGGGACAGTCTGTCCTCGAAGGGTCAATGAGACCCAATGCCGGTAGGGGAAGGAGACCCCGACTACAAATCCCGGCTGTACGGAGCCGTTAGGGAAGGATTTCTATCCTCTCTCCGTGCACTTTGCGGGTGCTCCCGCGGAGCGTGAGGGTACTGCGTGGTGGGTGCTTCTGCCACGTAGCGTCCCTCGAGGGAGATGTGGGTGCTGTCTCTTCGGAGTCGGCGTCCTACAGTGGACATCAGGGGGCTAGCCTCTGATGCTCCGGGGGGGATGCGGTGGCAGGCCCATTTTGTGGCGGGGGTATCCATAACTGGACACTACCTCCCGGCATAAATGGGAGCTGCGTCCCGCAAGGGGGTAGGAGGTCTTTGGGCCGGGTGCGGATCCGGTACGTGGTGCCGGGAAGCGCACCTGGTTGGGAGTAGACAGGTCAGCAGTGTTATGTTCGGAAATATCCGGACAACCGGGCTTGCCCGGGCTGCCGACCTGCGTCGCACCGAGCCACTCGGACATATCCGAGCCCGGAGCAGTGCGACGGAGGAAGCGGCGGTTGGGTGTCCCCGAGGGGGGTCTGTCCCCTCGATGGTCACCCGCCGTCGCCTGCCGCCAGGGCCGCTTGGACGTCTTCCGAGGTCGAGGCCTGGCGGCGGGAGTAGGTGTACCCGGTGGTCACTGTGACCGTTTCCCCTTCCGAAACGGCGGCCACCGGGATGGCGCTTTTATCCCGAGTCTAGAGGGCCCGGGACGAATGCTGGTCGCCACAACGGACAAGACGGGGTAGGGGAGCGGCTGCCCCGTCCCAACCGTCCGTGGGACCCCCCGGATGGCGCCGCCCCCTGCAGTATCCGCGAGGTCGGAGGCGCGGAACCCCTGAAAGCCCATGGGGGCGTTAAAACCCCCATGGGTAAGTAGGGGACTGGGACCCAGTGCCGGTGATGCGTTTGGCCATCGGCCCGAGGTGTATCTCGACTCCCCGGGGGAATTCGGGGCCTCCCGTCGGGAGTGTTGCCGGTCATGTTTCGGGATACTCTGGGCGGGAGTGAGGGTACACCCTGGTCGAGGGAGCTACAGGGGGAGAGTGGGATTCTTTTCACAATGAATTCTTCACCTAACACACCTATAAAAAATAAAAATCGAAAACAAAATTTAAAAATTAACTAAGGAGGAGTGTGCAGGCGGAGAGGAAAGCTGTGAAACGGCGAGGGTGGGCGAACAGATCTTCCCTTCCGCTACGTCTCGTTCGACACGCTCGCATGAAAAGACACAGCCCATAAAGGGCCGCGTCGGTGCCAGCAGGACCGCGCCGTACGGCCGTGCAAGGGTAAGAATCCGCGCGTTCATCTTACAAAGGACGTCGTGGACTTCAAGGTGGATCGGCAAGGGTCCACCTTTAGGATTACCCCAGCAAGGGACGGAGGACGCCTTCAGGAGGAGCAGGCGGATCCTCGGCCGGGTCCCAATGGGCTGGGTAGCCCACCGACCCCCGCCGTAAACCCGGGTGCGATATTTCCATCTCCATCGACATCAACAATGCCGATGGAAATGGCAGATCCCGCTGACCTCCAGGGAAAGAGGGTCGATTTTGACCAAGATCCCATGGAGGGGAGCGATATAGAAGTCGGCGACGATGACGACAAACTTGCTCCACCAGCGGAGGAGAGAAGGGGACTAGGGCGCCCTCTCACCACAGGAGAACATGTGGGGAAGAGAAAGAGGGAGGAGGAAAAGGCTCGAATTAGGAAAGAGGCGGAGAAGGAGCGACTTGCAATTGAATCGCTCAAGCCAATTGCCCCTAGAAGCAGGAAATGGGCGCGGTTACAAGGAGAGGAGGAGGAATTGGAGGCGCAGTTGACTGAGGCTCCCATGGGAGACATCGCTTCCCGATTAATGGAGCGCTCGGTCATTGTATTTAACATTGCCAATTGCTCCAATGGCCTAAAGGGAAACCTGGTGAAGGAATTGCAGGAAACTGCGATTATGATGAGGACAGTCACTAATATAATGGCTGTACGGGCGAGGGGTGCGCAGAGTGGGGAAGACATTGAGCGGCTCTCCAAATTAATTGAGGAGCTGCGAGCTGAGAACAACCGGCTCAGAGGGGAGGTAGAGCAAATGAATGCTCGTCTCCCTCCTCCGACTTCTCCCCACCTGCCCCCCGTCCCATAGGCTCCGTCCAAGGAAGAGGAGGAGGAGGATGGTAGAATCCTCGGAGTTGGGAGAAGAGGAGGAGGCTGAGCCTCTACCATCCACAAGAACCTCTCCGCCTCCGATGAATAACGTGAACTTCCCTACTCTCCCGCAAAGGAAGGGAAGGCGGGAAGACAGGAAGAAGGGAGAGGAGATCTCTCCCACCACGGAAAAGAGGCCTACTTCACGGCAGGCCTCACCCTCCAGGAAAAGGCCAGGCGAATAGAAGCCTACCTACCTAGCCTTCCCAGTGAACATCGTGCTGAGCACGATGCCCTAATGGGGGCCCTTACCCCTTTCCTGGAAGGCATGAGCCTCCAGGAGGATAAGAGTGGGCCGGCGTACAAGCGGCTCTGGGAGCAGGCTAACTCAATTAAGAGTGAGCTCTGCTCTCTTAGAGGGGAGATTTATATCCCCCCCCCCAATGTCAATGAGTACGGCCTTATACGACTTTGGCTCAGGTCGCGCAGGAACGAGGAAACCTAACCCAACTCTCTATAGACCAATATGTTTCCCCCTCAGTCATTGAAAAGGAGGCCTCCAAGTCAAAGGAGGAACGCTCAACTACAGAGAGTGGCTGGGCCTCCCCTACCCTCTGCTCCAACGGCGTCGTTATGGTGGCGCCAAAGAAAAAGGGCAAGAAGAAGAATAAGGGTAAGAGAAAGAAGGGGGAAACCACTTCCCCGACAGCCGGTTCGCAGGCGGCCAAAAAGGTGACTGAGAAGTCACAGCTCCGTCAGCCCCCCGAAGGCCAACAGGGCTCGGATGAAAAGGCTCCCCTATAGAAGGGGAAAACAGCCTCCCCCTCCGTCCCCGTTTCACAGTCCTCGAATACAAAGGGCAATCAATGGACAGAGGTGGTGAAGGGACGCGGTAACAAGTCCGGTGCGGTGCACACTCCCGCACCGATGACGCGCAAGGGAGTCGGTAAATCCGCGCCCCTCTCCCAATCGCAGACACAGATCCAGCCCCTCTCTCCTCCCCCCTAAAATTATAAGGGGAAAAAGAAGAGGGGTAAGCGTCGCGTGCCGAGGACGGCGGCGGTGGTAATCACGTGCCCGGATGGCCAATACCGAGATGTACTCAGGCCATGGGAAAGATAGATCCGGCCAGCCTGGGGATTGATGGAATGACGGCCAGACGGGCCGTGACGGGGGCGCAAATTTTCGAAGTTGGTGGCTCTGAGCACCATCTCAAGGCGGACGCCCTCGCCGATAACCTGCGTAGGATATGAAGAGCAGGCAGGGTGTCCGCATATCACACCCCACTCCTACGGCGGAGCTTCGAGTTCGTGACCTCACGGACGCAATCGCTGAGGAGGACATAGCCAGAGCGGTGGCCTCTGTCGATCGATGTGCGCCTGAGCAGGTCCAGGTTGGGCCTATCAGGTCGACCGGCAAAGGAATGGGTACCGCCTGGCTGAGATGCCCCCTAGCGGTGGCAAATCAGATAGCCGCCGTCAGGAAGCTGAAAGTTGGATGGACCATGGTCCAGGTGGAAGCGCTGGAGGCCCGGCACCTCCAATGCTTCCGGTGCTTGGACAAGGGACACATTAGGTTAGGTTACATTAGAGCGCAGTGCCCAAGCACCGAGGACAGGAGCGCCGCATGTTATAGATGCGGATGCCCTGGACACCTAGCTCGAGATTGTGTGCGACCTGTCACCTGCCCGGTCTGCTTAGACATGGGGCGCCCAGCCGCACACAGAGCGGGGTCCAGGGCATGCAATGCCCCGGATGGGGAAAGGAGTGGCGGGCCCAAAGCCTAATGCCAACAAGCCCACAGCCCCGGGGGGAGGGAAGAAACAATCCCCTCCTCCGTCAGCACAGGATAAGTCCCCTACCCTCTCTTGGAATGAGGAGAGGATGGAGACGGAACCCCTCCCACAGAGGGAGGTGAGGGAAGGAGTGGGCGACATGCCTGTAGAGAGCTCTCCACGCGTTGATGTGGAGAACACCCCCATAGAGGTGGCAACGGAGGAATTGCGCAGCCACGAGTAAATATGGCTGTGCGATTCCTCCAGAGTAATCTCAACCACGCCTGTCAGGCCCAACACCTTACGATGCAGGGTCTAACAGAACGTGATATGGGGTTGGCTATTGTCGCCGAGCCATATAGAATCCCCGAAAATAACCCTAATTGGGTCGGGGATTTAAACAGCTCGGCGACAATCGTGAGGGTAGCAGCAGATTTCCCCCCTCCTCACCAAGTTATTAAGGGGGGAGCCTGGTTTAGAACGCTGAAAATAAGATAAACTTTAAGAATTTTTTAAAAACTAACAATAAAATTGATCCTTTTAAAACTTTAAGAATAATTTACTACATGTTTATACAATACAAAAAATATTTTTTATTAAATAAATAATAATATTTATATAGAGTTTGGCAATGATTATTGTTGTGCCGCGTGATTGAACTTGCGAAATGGCGTACACAATGAGCCTCCATTTTTGGTCTAAAACAAAAAAAATCGATATGGTTTTACTCGTTATAAAATTCTATCATCGATGAACTAAAAAAAATTAAGAAAAATATATAAAATTATAAAAATTATGGGACTTTAGTGAAAAATAGCGATTTCGACCCAAAAATTTTGACTTGTTTATGCAAAAATAAATTATTTAAACTAGTTTTTTCTTAAATATTTTTAGTTCATTTAGGATGATTGACAATTATGTAACTAAAAAATGTTGGAAGAAGTCAATTGGTCAAATAGTTTTTTCGTGTACGCCAATTTGGAAAAAGTGGTTTCGAGAAAATCGCGTTTAAAGTTTGCAGTACTAAAAAAGAATAATTATTGGTAACTTACAATTAATCTGCTATACCAGGTCCATATAACAAGTCTTCTACTTCATCATAAAATTTGTTTTGTTGTATTTGGTCAATCCTATGAGCTATACGAGCCTCTTTTGTGCTGCTTAGTCCGCGTCGCTTCTGCCTCGTAACTCGTTCTTCGTCGTATTTGTCGGCGAATATTTTACATTATTGACCAATGTTTATTTCTAGCAACATCATTGTCTGTAATATGGTGGAATATCTTTCATTAAAGATTCCTGCAGCAATAAAAGTGGCGATTTCAATAATTTTCGGATCAGAATTCAAATGTTGTCGGAGCTAAACTCCAGATCGTTGAATTAAAACTCTCGCTAGAGTTTTGTGTACGTCTTGGAAATCTTGTTAAAAATTCTTCTTAATTCTTCTCTTTTGATAGTTCTTCATAAATAGGAATGTTTTTCAATATTTGATGTAATAATTGGGGGATAGTCGTAATTTTTTTTCTTCATCTCTGGCTTCAGCTTTGCACCACTCGCACTAACTCTCGGCTTCCATTAGATAATTTTCTAATGTCTTAATTAATGTCTTAGTTGTTCATTTGTAGAATAATAGTAATATAATGTTGCCATTATAGCTTTTTTCATATTCATCACGAGCTCTTCTTTTTGAAAATTTCTTTATAAATCAATTAGCCATTTCAGCTACACTTACACATATAAACATATACACAGATTTCTTGTATATGAACACTGGCTCAAATATGCTTCGACAAACATTTGCCGAGCAAAATAATACCATATTAAAATCCAAAAAATACAGCACAACTTTAATTCCTATCGTGCGCTTCTATACTTGCACGCTCCTACATTGCTCTTCAAGCTATAACTATAAAAATATTTCGAATTTCGCTCTATAACTTTACGAGTATCTTTTCTGAGAGTACTATTATCGATTAAAGTAAAAAAAAAAAATTTCGAAATTTTTGATCCTATAAACCAGGTTCCCCCTTAAGAGAGGAGAGGAATTCGTAGCCGCAGCGTGGGGGCTCCACCGCATTATATCATGCTATCCCCCCTCAAGATGGAAGTCCGGCAGGATTGAAATGTTTTTGGAACAGCTGGGGGTGATCACGGATGACATTTTCCGTGACACCCCCGATGCCCCAATAATAGTAGCCTTCAATGTGAGGTCTCCGGCGTGGAGCGATATCCGCCGGAATCCCAGGGGGCACCCCCTGGAGTTATGGATGGGTAAGCACGGCCTAGTCCTATTAAATGTAGGCCGTGCCAGCACGTGTGTGCGGCCGCAGGGGAGGCCTATCGTAGACATCACAATAGCCTCCCCCAATGCCGCTCACAAAGTGAGCAGTTGCCGAGTGGTTAATGATATGAAAGGGGAAACCCTCTCAGATCACCTCTACATTGAGGTGGTCTTTGGAACTACGCGCCGAGACGTGCAACATCCATCCGACAGGGAGAGTGAAAAGCGATGGACCCTCACGAAATTGAACGAAGAGCGGCTCGAAGCTGCCCTCACTGCCACTTCGTGGAGGATGAAGGAGGAGGAAAGGGGGTGGGACATCCACCAGGAGGTGGAATGGCTGCGGGGAAATATGAGTCGCATATGCGACGAGGCCATGCCCCGCGCCAAGTCTCACCCCCCTGAGGCGGACGGCCTATTGGTGGACCGATGAGCTGGCGGAACTCTGTCGGTCATCGGTCCAGGCCCGTAGGGCCTACACCCGTTTCCGGCGACGTGGGAGTCAGGAGGGAAGAGAAGAGACCCTGGCTGGGGAAGTACAGGGAAGTCCGATGTGCCTTTAGCAGGGCGATAAGGAAGTCTAGGGAAAAATGTTGGGACGAATTATTATCGTCCCTGAACACGGACCCATGGAGGCGTCCTTATAGGATTGTGTTCAAGAAGCACAGAGCTTGAACGTCCCCCGCGACAGAGACTCTGGAGCCTCTGCTCCTCGACAAAATAATGGACTCCCTTTTTTCCCATCGGGTGGAGGAGTCCACACTGAACTTCGTGGGGACCGGGTTTAGACGGTCCCCACGAACTGGATGAGGAGCTGGAGATATCCGGGGTTGAACTTTCCCGGGCCGTCCGGAAGATAGGGTCGCGAAAGGTCCCCGGTCCGGACGGGAGTCATACCGGGAAAGATATGGGTTCGTGCCCTAGACTTCCTGGGCACATGTCTGGGGCACATATATACAAAGTGCCTCAGACTCGGGCAGTTCCCCCAAGAGTGGAAGAAGGCCAAGCTGGTCCTTCTTCCAAAGGCAGATAGAGACGCGGATACTCCTTCGATGTACAGGCCGATATGTTTGCTAGATGAGGTGGGCAAGATATTCGAGAGAATTCTCGCGGCTCGTCCAGCACCTATCTCGGAATGGAGATCTCCACGAGGAGCAGTATGGCTTCCGCGAGGCGAGATCGACGATAGACGCTATCCAACGCGTCAGATCTCTCGCGGAAGCTGCAACGGCGGAGGGCAGGGTGATACTTGCGATATCCTTAGATATCAAAAACGCATTTAACACCTTGCCCTAGGACCGGGTGGGGGACGCTTTAAAAGAGCGGGGTGTCCCTCAATACCTCGTGGGAATCATTCGAGACTATTTCCGGGACAGGAGCCTGGAGTATGTCGGCCGAGATAGAGACCGACATACAAGGAGTATCCGTTGCGGGGTCCCACAGGGATCCGTTTTAGGACCTCTACTCTGGGACCTCGCTTACGATAGGGTGCTCTGCCTGCCTCTCTCCCGCGGCTGCCACACGATCTGCTACGCAGACGATACACTATAATATACATTATAATATACACTGGTGGCCGCGGGGGACAACTGGGAGGACGTAGCAGACAGGGCCGAGATTGCCGTGGCACGCGTGGTGGGTGAAATAACTGATATGGGTCTACAGGTGGCGGTGCAGAAAACGGAGGCCATGTATTTCCACGGAAAGGCCTCCGGAATACCGCCACCGATCCATATCAGCATAAGTGGAACCTCCATCCTTGTGGGAGACCGACTTAAATACCTCGGTCTTCTACTGGACGGCCGGTGGACGTTTGGGTATCATTTTGATACCCTCGCCCCCAAGGTGGAGAGGATCGCGGCAGCGTTAGCCCGACTCCTCCCAAATCTTGGGGGTCCGGATGGCCGGGTGCGCCGTCTTTATGTAGCCACAATAAATTCTGTGGCTTTGTACGGCGCACCCGTGTGGGCGGCAGATCTGGCGACCAGGCGGCAAGCCAAAGACAAGCTTCGCCGTGTGCAGAGGCGTCTGGCCGCCAGAGTGGTAAGGGCCTATAGGACGGTGTCCCATGTCGCGGCCACCTAGCAGGATGGCCTTTCCCTGGAATTTCTCGCTTCCATGTATGCCGAAATATACCGGCGGGAGCGGGAGATTCTAGGGGCTCACAGGATGCCGCCCGCAAGGGCAAGGAAAATCATCCAGGTCCACGCCCGACGGTCTATGTTGGAGAGGTGGAATTCTCACCTCTCCGACCTAAGAACATCGGGTCACAGGACCGTCGGGGCCGTCCGGCCCTGTCTACAAAAGTGGGTAGACAGGTCACAAGGGGAGGTCACCTTCCGACTGACGCAAGTACTGACCGGACATGGTTGTTTCGTTGCATTGGCCGAGAACCCACCAGCGCGTGCCACCACTGCCCCATTCTGAGTGACACGGCGCAGCACACCCTTGAAGACTATGAGGCGTGGTATGAGCAGCGCCGTGTCCTCAGAGGAGTAGTCGGGGAGGACCTCTCGCTGCCAGTCATAGTTATGAAAATGACTGGCAGCGAGGAGGCCTGGAAAGCCGTCACCGCCTTCTGCGAGGAGATGATGCTGCAGAAAGAGACAATCAGGAGATAGCAGCATCATCAGCACCAGTAGGGGTGGTGGCGACAGTCGCTGCGGCTGACAGCGGAGAACAGGAAGAAGAGGAGGAATCAGAGGAAGAGGAGAGAGGAGCTACTCCCCTCCAACCATGAGAAGGAGCCGACGCCTGCAGGCACTTGCGACATTGATTGGGGGGGACGACTTTGGATAGATAGGGATAAGAGGGGGACGCAAGATTGGACACCAAATCGTCCGTTCCCCTCCGTAATCCCTCCTATGCCCCCCCACTTATATGCACACATCAATGCGGAAGGGGGGTAGTACATAGCTGAGAAGCCAAAAGGGATGGCGAGGAGGCGGGTAGTTTTACCCTCCTCCTCCTCTCACTGTCATGCTCGGCAGTGAGCGAGGGGAGGGAGCCACGGCTCCCTCCAGCCTGTGTGAACAGGCGGCGAAGAAGAGAGAAAAGGGGAAGAGAAAGACAAAGACTCTCTCTATTCCCCAATAAGGAAAGCACCGGGGCCACTGGTCAAGGTGACCTCTCCCATGCGATCTTTCCGGATCCGGCCGTCCAGGGCGGCGGCCAAGATAAGATCCGCGAGGAAGGTGGATAGACGGCGTGGTCCCGTTTACCTGCAGATAAGGAAGAGGGGAGGGGTCTTGAGCCCTCTCCGGAAAGGAGGCCCGGCCGCAACAAAGTGCTGGGCCGTAAACGCGGAGGGGATACCGAAGTAATGCAACAGCAGTTCCGGGTCCCTGCCTGGCCCTCCAGAGCGCGGAAGGCCACCCCAGTGATTTTAGTGGGTAAACCGGCGGACCAACACTTGGCGCTGCCGGGAGTCTCACATAACCCTCGCCTCTCCGCCGGGAGCGAGAGTATGCATAAAGCATTTCCACTGGGTTACCAAAAAAAAAAGGTAGTGTGAAATTATAAGAGTAAACGAGCGGCGGAATCACATTCCGGAACCACCTTCTGCACTTCACGCGTTTCGCTATTTGCTTACTGTTGCAGTTCTGTGCTGATCATTGATTGATTACAATAATTACTTGCAATGAAACTATTCATTGCATCGAAAAATAGAATTACGTATAATAGAAACACGTATTTTCTTAGATTTTTATTCTCTAATGGCGCAAAGCATATGAAGCACTTTTGAATATTTGGTATACAAATGATATAATATTGAAAAAATTACAATTTCTGAAACATTTTTTGTAGTCTTTTATTTATTTTGTACTTTATAATAAGTTGTATTAAGTTAAAATAATTTATGTTAAAATAATTTTGTTATTTATGTAGTTAAAGTAAGTTATGTATTTTTTTGTAGTAGTTGTGTAGTAGTTGTGTAGTAGTTAGTGCCAGAGGCGATCTCTTCGTGTGCTGGCAGCTTTTAGAAATATAGTTATCCAGAAACGTGTTGCATATGCGTTTTGGAAAAAATCCAGAGTCGATCTATTCGTGTGCTGATAATTTTTATAAATACTTTGCTTCAGATATGGTTTGCATGTGCGTTCTTATAAAATTATTATAAAATATTTCAAGCATTTTTGTTTGCAAAAATTATGTACTGTATAATTAATTTTTATAGCTATTCGATCAAAATTAAACAAAAGACTGTACTTATTTTTCAGAGATTAAACGTTCATATTTTTTTCAACTTTTTATTATTTTTTAATATTTTACAAATACTAATCCATTAATTTTTCTTTGCAGGCAGCAGTTATTGAGACAAATCGAAAAAGAAACTCTAGAAATGCTTGCGTTAGTAAGAGTACTAACAATAAATCCATCGATTTTAAGAAATCCATCATATTGGAAGTAGAATTACTTCCCGATATGATGGATTCGAAAGTTAGTGCCCAAGTATTCAATGCCTAGAGTCAACTTCAGAATCAGGTATGTATTATGATAATGTTGACAACTGCGATGATAACAATATATTTGTTATCGATAATAAAGACCTTCTAGATATTTTTTGTATCGAGTGTGACGTTCTGGTAACGTCGATCAGTTGGTTCCGTGAGGCAGGTTTTTCCAACAGTTTTTCGAGTTCGATAGAACGTCTTAGTTGTGGATTCTTCTTTTTGCGGTTAAGGGGATAAAACCCCAGGATAATTAACTGCTTTGAGTTGGGTTTTCTTTACTGACGATGATTAAAGAAATATACTTTTGTTTAAAATTTGAATTCTTTATTCTGACTTGACTTAGTCTAGCGATTTACAGTAAGAATCTAAGTAAGTTTAAGTCTGAGAATAAGAGCGAACTGACGTGAATTGAGATACTCTTCCGTTATTGGAAGAGTTTTTATACACTTCTAAAATTGAATGGTAAGGATAATTTATGACAGAGTTTTAAGAACAAATTCCTTAGCTATGAAACGGATTTTTGCGAACTTCTTGGGTGGTCCTTAGAGAGAGAAAGTTTTTCCTAGGAATACATATTAACTAATTCTCCGAATGCATTGCTTGCAAAGTTGTGTTTTACATACATTATAATAAATTACGATAAATGATCCTTTTCAAAGAATTACAATAATTATTTAATTATTTAAAATATTGGTCATTTATCATGATTTTTACATAAATAGATTCTTTTTAATCTTCTAGACATATTTTACATTATATTTTTATATAGTTGTATAATAAAAGAAGCTTATATTTAAAGAACTTTCTTATATCAGTCTTTGTCTTTCCTAAGTATTACATATAAGTCTATCTCGCTCGTATAGATGATTCATATATATATATCTCTCTCAGATTCGCATTTTATTATAGGTGACATATAAGTGTGTCTCTTTTGATTTCATGTTAGTTTGTGCTTATTGAATGGAGGATAGAAAAGAAAAAATTTCTGCTAGATCTATGGATCGCCGGACGTGATACGAGGAAAATTTGCCCGAAAGCTGTCGTATTGTCGATATTTCTTTTATGTGGAATGAAATCCATAGAACTTTCGATAATCATGCACAAGGAATATAGTGCATGATTATCGATTTAAAGATTGGAAACTCATAAATTCTTATCGTCGTGGGTTCATGACGCGATTGTTCTTCAAATGCCAAAAGTGCCATTATGAAGCTAACATCTAGTCAGAATCCAAAAACATTGGACATAAATACGGCTGCTGTAGCAGGATCACAGTTGGAATTGGTTTTGCCCTATTGGAAAAACTGTGTGCAGCTATAAACATTCCATGTATGTCCAACAAAACTTGAAATATCGAGAAAATGTAATCGATGATTTTGAGACAACAGCTATGGAAAATATCAAAATAGTTGGCGAAGTTGAAAAGCAACTCGCTCTCGAAAGAAAAGAAATAATAAACGGTATTCAGATATATAACTGTTATAGCGGATGGTAGTTGAATGAAGAGATCGATGGCAACGCTTACGATTCTCTTTCCGGCGTTGGTGCAATAATTGGTTATCGCACAAAAAAGATTCTTTTTGTCGGTGTCCGCAATAAATTTTGCACGATATGTGATATAGCGGAAAGAAATAGAATCGAATCAAGACACCATAAATGTTACAAAAATTTCGATCATAACGTAAGCTCCACAAGTATGGAGAGCGATGCCATAGCAGAGAAGGCTTTAAAAGTAGCCTGGAAATGCATGGATCTATAGAACAATTATTGCCGATGGTGATAGCAGCATATATCAGACCATCATTGATAGCAGATCATATCGCGAACAAATGATCACTGTGAAAAAAATTGAATGTACAAATCATTTACTTCGCAATCTCTGCAAAAAGTTGAGGATTTGTAGCAGAAACAACTCAGCAAAAAATACAAAGAAAGCGTAGTTTCGTCTATCTATGAAATTGTAAAAAACATTTTGAAGATACGAAACAAGTGATAAAAGCAATCGATTTATGAGGAAAAGAAGAGCAACCTGACTATTATAAGGCTATAGAATTGCAAAAAGATATATTAAATATTTCTAGCTATATGTTTAGTGAACATAAACGCTGTAAAAAACGCGGTCGTATGTGTGACTGTGTTGACAAAATGAAGAAAAATTATGTACCATTTTTCAAGTTGCACGGTCTTTATCAAAAAATAGAGTGCTATGATATATTTAAACGCTTATTCGGATAGCTTATTGCTGAAATTAATGAATAATCCTGCAGAATCATTCAACTCGATAATCTGCAAAGAAATTGAAAAGCGCATCAATTTTGGTAATCGAGGCTCCTATAATGTTAGAATTGCGAGGGCAGTTGTGCAATATAATACACAACAAGTTTCTCGCGCAAGTGCATCAAAATATATGTAAAAATGTTCCTCCCATTATCGAGACTTTAGAAAAGCGACAAGCAAAAGTTGCAAGAACCAGAGAATCTCGAGAAATGAATGGAAGGCAAAAAAAGTTTAAGCGGGAATCAGGAACAGATTGCTATTATGGTCCACAATCACAAAAACCGGATCTCCCCCATCTCACTTGATGTTTTTGAGCAACTTCGACAAAATTGTTTGGAAAAGTTGCTTGAAAGTTGAAGACAAATTGAACGTGATACAATAGAGCAAAGTGAATCTGATTTGACACTCATTGAGACAGGAAATGTTGACAGCGTCTAATTTTGGAATCATATGTCGCATGAGACCGACAACGTCTTATACTTCAATTGTAAAAAATATTTTATTTTCTCCTTCAATCGATACCGCGGCAATGAAATATGGTCGCGAGAAAGAAAATATTGCGAAAACAGAATTGGCCATAACATTAAAAAAGGAGATTAAAACTTGCTAGATTATTCATTGACATTGAAAATCCATACTTAGGTGCTTCTTCTGATGGACTCATTGATAAAGATGATCTGGTAGAAATAAAATGTCCTCCGTCAGCTGAACATTTAACAGCGAAAGAGGCCATAAAAACGCTGCCTCAATTAAAAGACATCTTTGATAAGAAAAATTCAAATAAGATGAATCAGAATCATCGATTTTTCAATCAAATTCAAGGGCAGTTAAATATAACGCAGCGAGATTATTGTATTTTCACTGTATGGACGCCAAAAAGCATGAAAATAGTACATATTAATAGGGACAACGTATTTTGGAATAATAAAATGCTGCCCTTTTTAACACGTTTCTATTATGATTGCATGCTTGTAGAAATCTTGGATAGTCAGCATAATAGGCATATGCCAATGAGAAATCCAAAATACATAATTGAAGTTCAACAAGAAGCAGCGAAAAAAATAATTAATCAAAAAAGTCTTCGACAATATAATTTAGAAGACAAAAACATTATCCAAAAAGATGAATGTTTCGAATCTGAAATAAATGTTTGGAATATTTTAGCAATGGAAGCAACTATTGTTACTGTTCCGAGTGCAGATCAAGATGACGATTGCATCATTGTTAGTTATTTCAAAAATAGAGAACTAACTGAAGACGATATAGCAAAGCAAAGAGAATTTTTAGATAATTTAGTTGCTCCTTTATATGTAGTAAAGGATAATGTTTTACCTATAGATAGCAAAATAAATGACGAATCGTTAGACCTACTCTTACGCGTTATAAAAGATGATTCTCATTTTGAAACACAAAGTGTGCTATATTTGGAATATCCTCATATAATTGTAGCAAGTTATAGCGACAAACGCTTACAAATTATTGGAGGAAATTGTAGTGATCATTGGCGATGTATTTTTTTGACGGCATCTAACTTCGAGTATACGATAATTTACCTGGTTGTACATACGATAAATTGGTGCCTAAAGAAAAAAATTATATTCATCGCTGTTATCCACAAATAAATAAAAATAATTAAACAACACGAGAAAAGAGCAATTAAGAGCCACCGCGGATGATAGTGCGTAAAATTTTATAAAGATTAATAAATCGCGAAAAATAGGACGCAAAACAAGACATATGCATATATTTTACTTGGTGCATAAACCAAGGTAGATTCTCCATTCGAGAATACTATGAGACCCCTCTTTACCCCTCTGCAGAGATGTAAGCGAGAAAAATATCGGGGCGAAGTCGCTGAATCGGGAGTCGAACCCGAGTCTTTCTAAATAAAAATAATATAATATTTGAAAAGGTTCAAGCACAACCTGATGGTATATCCTGTGGAATTTATCCTGCAGCTTTCGCTACAACTATAGTCTTAAGAGGAAATCTTTGTAAGGAGAAATATTCCACTAATGTGAAATATATGAGACATTTTTTTAAAAATTGTAGCAGAAAATAGACTATCGCCTTTTCCAAAATGAATATCGTTGGAAAAAGACGTCTCAATGCAAATATCTCGTTTGCATATATCGGAGAGACGAAAAAAATATATTGTAACGATGCATCCCGGTGCAGCGTTACGACTCCCGGCATGACATCGCCGGAAGCTGCCGCCCGGCAGAACACCCGCCGGGCAGAGGCAGAGGCGCGGTGCGCCCACTTTTTTAATACTTCATTAAGCGAAGTCGTTAAACTCAAAATCGGCCGAACATCGCCGATCATATCCGACGTGGCCCAAACCTTCCCGACCGCACCGTTTTCCGAAACCCATTCGGAAGGGATTATACCGCCGCGCGTCGACGCGGGCAATTAGCCGGTATAAAAAGAGCCACATTTCGGCGTATAATCACATTCTCCCGATCCACTCTAAACAGTAAGCTTCAGAGAGAAATCCGAGAAATCCAGACAAAGCACAAGTATCACGGACAAAAGGTGAAGTGAACTCCGTCTTGGACGAGTGATCTCGATTCCAACGTACGCGTGCATCCACTTAATCCTGCAGCTAGGCCATTCCGGAAGGTGGAGTTCAGAGCCGCCCCGAATCGAGAGTTCTCGATCTAGCTGCACCGCGAATTCCATCCTTCGCGACGCAATCCTTACGCGCATCCGTTAACATCCATCGAGCGCATCGCGCATTTAGATATCGCGGTTTCCGCCGCGGCGTATTTTGTAAAAGCGCATACATTTTCACGGCCTCTATCGCCGCCGTCATCTAAGCGCACGTATCTTTGTATCACAGCATCTGCCGCCGTTATTAAAGCGCACCGATTATAATAAACCGACCGAGGATTTTAAATCAGAGCGTCGAGAAATAAATATTCCCGCGAAAGCGACCGTCGATTTCGAGAATTCGAGGATTCTAAGAATACCGGGATTCTTCACAGAAAAAGCGCTGCAAAAAATACGAGCGCGACACTGACCTAGGTTCGCGCGTCATAAACACGAATGCGCGTGCGATTTAAAGGCCGAGGTTCGATAATATCGAACTGCATGTAATATCAGCTCGCGCCACGTACGTGCGCACGCACGCACGCACGCACGCACGCACGCACGCACGCACGCACGCACGCACGCACGCACGCACGCACGCACACATACTGTAATTATAACTATCGAATAAACTCTTTTCTTTATCACACACATATCACGCTTATTTTCTATCTAGACCTTTGCACCGGCGACCTATCCGTAGCGAACGACAACATCCGAAAATACGACCGTTACAACATATGTTATATGTATAATATATATTAATGGTTGCGGGAATGGGCGATGGAGGGGCCCATTCTGTTCTCGATAAATATATTATTTCAAGGCAACAAATGTATTGTGATTATTTGTAAATAGTATTTGTAAATTTTACAAATATACAATATTACTTCAAATATCTTGCACAATACATTTAATTAATATTATTAGCTTTTGATTATATCGATTAATAAACGAGCCGTGCATAATTTGTAATTTGTTAAAAAAGTTATACGCAAATATCCTTCTTATTGTATATACAGAATGTTGCAGCGCATTATAAATAAGCGCTTATAGAGCACAGTAAATTGAACAACAGTCCCATATCACTTTGCGCGATTGTCACAATAATAACAGAAATATTGAATAAAATCGAACGAATGTGTGTGTTTGAGAGAGAGAAAGGTTTGACCACTCGTACTATAGTGGGTGCTTTCCATCTATATACGTTTGTGTTAGCTTGTGTCAATTTATGTTAACTGGAGTTAGTAACCTGAAATACAATAAATGGAAAGCATTTTATATGCGCAAAAATTGATGCGCACAATTATGTACATCGATAAGAGAGCATAAGAGAAAAAATTAATTTCACGCGTACATATAAAATATTTTGTACATAAAAATTATAATTCGTGATATAAATATATAAAGGTATGTAAATTTAGAATCATATTTATATTATATTCTACATGTGTGTCTATATATATATATATATATATATATATATGTGTGTGTGTGTGTGTGTGTGTGTGTAATTAAAATACTTATTTTTGTAAAATGAAAATCTTTATTTGAATATAATTTAATAATAAATAATATTTTTCAACAGATGAATGAAGATAATCTTTTTATTAATGAAATTTTGGAAAATAGCAATGATGATGATGATAATATCGATAGCAGCAGTACTAGTTCATCAGATGATAGCAGCAGTACTAATTCATCAGATTATAATCCACTATTAGAAAATGATATTTACGAAGAAGATTTGCTGTTTCCCCTACTTCATTTTTTAAATAATGGTCGTAGGCGACAACGTGTGGAAAATTTTCTTTATGTAGCACATGTAAAAAGTAATGAAGAGTTTAGAGAGGATTTTAGATTGACTCGTCCAATTGTATATCAGTTACTAGGTAATTATTAATATTACATTAATTTTATAATAAATGATATATTTGTGATAAACTAATGTAAAATTAATTACATATATTCTTTACAGAATCTTTAGAAACAAGTGGCTTTATACCATTCCATGAATTTGGAAAAGAAAAGAAATCTGCGGAGTTGTGTTTACTCATGACTCTTTGGTTCCTCAACAATAAAGAATCACATCGAACACTAGCTAATCTCTTTGACGTGTCATTATCATCTGTATTTCGCATTATACGTCGAGTTATTAATTGGCTAGTTACTTTGGTGCCTGAAGTTATTATATGGCCTGAAGGAAATGATACAACTAAAGTATCTCGCAATTTTGAAGAAATTGCAGGCATTCGTAACTGTATTGGAGCCATAGACGGCTCTCATATTTTTATTAATAAACCTGAAGAAAATGGTAGGGAATATTTTAATAGAAAACAATGTTACTCAATTCTTTTACAAGCTGTTACCGATAGCAACATGAAATTTACTAATGTATATTGTGGCGATCCAGGATCTTTTCATGATGTTCGTATGTTGAGAAGATCAGAGTTATTTCAAATTGCTGAACTGGAAAGAGAAAACATTTTTCCAAATAATACATTTTTAGTAGGAGATAAAGGTTATAATGGAATAGCAAAAAAATGGATTGTCTCTCCTTTTAAAGATAATGGTAATCTTACAATAGAACATGTAGAGTTTAATAGAAAAGTTTCAGCAACTAGAGTAGTAGTTGAAAGAGCTTTCGGTATTTTGAAAGGTCGATTTCGACAATTACAAAAACTACCATTACGTGATACTCATTTTATGACTCGAATCATAATAGCATGTTGTGTACTCCATAATATATGCTTAAATAACGGAGATAATGGTGAAGATTTTTATATTGAAGAAAACATAGAACAAAATGAAGAAAACGAGCAGAGAAACGAAAATGAATACGTAGGAAACTTGGATCGTCGAACATTATTATTTCAACAAATGTATCCTCATAATAATTAATCATGTAATAATTTAAATTTTCTTATCTATTGATTTAAAATAACTTATACTTGTATATGTATTGAAAAAATAATATATTATGCAAATATCATACAAACTTAGAATATTTCCTAATGACTATTAATATCAAACATGTGATATCACATAATTCCAGTCTCATAATTTCAATTCAGGGACATATCTATTATTTCCATTCAGAAAATATATTTTTGTCTCTTATATATAAAAACAAATGACTCAGAATATGTTAATATAAAAAAATTAACACAGATATGACTTTATATCGTATTACTTTAAAAAATTAACATAAATAAAAAATTAACATAAATAACACAAATGACTTTATATTATTTAACAAAAATTAACACAAATGACTTTATATTATTTTAATTTATATATAAAATATTCTCTCTCTCTCTGTAATAATTAAACATATATATATATATATATATATATATATATATATATATTTATATAAAATAAAGAGAGAGAAAATAACATATATATCTAATAAACCATGTAAATAATCTATCTTTTAAAATGCAATGGTTTTATTATATAAATATATAAATGTATTCTGAGTCTTAAAAAAACAATTACATACAAAATTAATAAACTTGGAAAGTTACAACATAAACACAAATATTTTTAAACTTAAACTTTTAACTTTTTGAACAAAAAATGTTAAACTTTAAAAATAAAAGATTTAAACTTTAAAAATAAAAGATTTAAACTTTAAAAATAAAAGATTTAAACTTTAAAAATAAAAGATTTAAATTATTATTAAATGTTTTGATTAAAAATACTACTTCGAAGTTGAACGATATTTCTTAATAAATCGCATTTTTCCTTTTCAACAGACATTTTTTCTCGATGTTGATCTATTATTTTGTTCAATTTCAATTCTTCTAACATTATTTTTTTCTTTTTCAAATTTAGCTTTTCTTTTTTTAAGCTTTTCTTTATTCAAGTTCTTCTATTTTTCTTTTATGATTATTTTCATCATGACTTCTTCTATCTTCATATTTTTGTTGTATAATTTGTAAATGTTCTATCCACTGTTTTTCTAATTCTAACTTTGTACGCTACTTTAGAACCTGTTCCATGTACGTTACGTTTTTTTATTTTGTTTATTTGTACATTATTTGATTCTGTTTGTATATCCACATTCTTTATTGAGCTTGTTTCATATATGCTACGTTTTTTTATTTGGTTTATTTCTTTATTGTTCTGTACACTATTTGATTTTTTTTCTACAGCAACATTTTTGGAGACTGTTTCATATATCCTATGTTCTTGGTTTATTTTTATATTGTTCTGAATACTATATGATTCTTTTTCTAGATCATTTTTTAAGTTGTTTATATTTTGATTTTGAGATTGATTCGATGAAACTGCCTTTAATAATGGTGAATTAAAAGAATCTTCCTTACTAGCACTATCACTTTTATCGCCTAAAATTTCTTGTATTCGTTCTTCAAATTCATCAAGAGCTTTTGGAGCATTTCCACTTGTACGATTGTGATTCTTCTTTTTATTATATGACTTCTTTAAAGCGCTGAATTTCCATCTTGCTTGATCACATGTTAACTGCAAATATAAAAATTATAAAAGATAAATAAATGATATAAAATATTAACATAAATTAAACATATATATATATATACATATATACAGGGTGTCCGATTCGTGAGGGACCAAACGAAAGTGATAGATTGGGTTAAACTAAGAAGAATAGTCCTCTACCATTTTAAAATCAATAATTATTAAATAATAAGCAAAAAATGTCC